>SJYW01016377.1:8752-42286 GCA_006410735.1 Raphicerus campestris | reverse complement strand
AATGAGAGGGATCTGTAAGGTGCTCCAGGCAAATAGACATCTGTGAGCCTCAGTTTTCTTACTGGTAAAAAATGGGGATCAAAATCCTCACTGAGCTGTGGCGAGTACTCTGTATATTAGGCACCGTGTAATTGCGGCTCAGTAATGTCATTACTTGGGGAGGCCGGGCTTCCCTGGTGGCTCAGACAATAATGAATCTGCCTACAATGCAGGAGACCTGGGTTCAGTCCCTGGGTCGAGAAAATCCCTTTGAGAAGGAAATGGCAACCCATTCCATTATTCTTGTCTGAAGAATCTCATGGACAGAGGAACCTGGTGGTTACAGTCCATGGGGTCACGAAGTGTCAGACACGGCTGAGCAAGTTTCACTCATTCAGTGTCATTACTCAAAGCATTTTTTGGTGGTGGAAATGGTTCATGCTTGTTTTCAGAAAATCCAATAGTAAGTGGTTTCCAAATGCAGCCTGGGGAGACCGAGGTACCGGGACACCTGAGGACAGTCCCCCCTATCTCTCGACCACCGTAGTGGCTAGTTGGTGCAGGGGCCTGTCTGAGGTCCTCAAGCTCCTTGTGCGGGGCGGGGGTGGCACAGGGGCTCCGTGTGGCCTCGGGTAACTCACTTCAGTTTCTTGATCTGTGAAATGGGGCACCGGTGGGTCCCAGAGGGTCATCATGAGGATGGAGAGAGCACATGGTAGGTGCACAATAAAGGTGGCTATTATGACTGCTAAAATGGAGGGGTTATGTGTAGGGGATTCCAAGACAGGCAGGCCTGGGAGTTGCCCTTTTGAGCCCTATCCTGGGCTGGGTGTGGCCTTTTGGAGGCTGCTCTGTGCCAGGCAGCATCTTTGCTGGGCGAGCTGGGTTCTGGAGGGAAATCTGGGCAGGTGGTGTGATGGGCATTACTTATCCCTGCTCTATGAGGAGGGGGCATCGGGATGGGGGTGGGGACGGACGGTTTGTACCAGTTCAGAGTCTGTTCTCTGAAAACCACAGACTCAAGCAGACTGCACCGACTGGGAATGGGGACGGGTGCTGAGGAGGCAAAATAAACGCAAAACAGCGCTGCGGTCCCCGGCCCTGTGCTGTGTCTTCCTCGTGCCTGCCTCCCCTGCCTGCCCTCCCCACAACCCCACTGCCTTTCCTTTGGCCTCGAGGCTTGTTACGGCTGCACAGTGCACAGTGCACACTTGTGAGATGAATGTGGACCAGTGAGGGTGCTCAGGACAGAGGCTGCACCCCAACGTTAGAAAGGCAGCTCCGGGGACTGCCCTGGTGGCCTAGGGGTTAAGACTCCATGCTTCCAGCCCAGGGAGCGTGAGTTGAATCCCTGGTTGGGGAACTAAGATCCTACATGCCGCGGGAAGTGGCCAAAAAATAAATAAAAATAAGAAATGATGCAAAAAAAACATGATGAACAACCAAAAAAAAATAATTAAGAAAAAATAAGAAAGACAGCTGCAGGCTCTCCTAATCGTGCTCTCAGCTCTCCCAGGAAGAGGCCTGAAGAGGAATAGTGGCCTTCCCAGAGCGTCTGAAGGTCAGTTTATCAGCTCAGACGGTAAAGAGTCTGTGGGCATTACGGGAGACCGGGGTTTGACCCCTGGGTCGGGAAGATCCCCTGGAGAAGGGAATGAAAACCCCCTCCAGTATTCTTGCCTGGAGACTCCCATGGACAGAGGAGCCTGGCGGGCTGCAGTCCACGGGGTCTCAAAAGAGTCAGACACCTTCACTTTCATTTTGAGCAAGACTTAGACAGTTACTTGGCTCAGAACCACTCTGGAAACCTCCGGTTTCTCATCTGTAAACGGGATGGTGTGAGCACTGACTTCATGGAATTGCTGTGAGCGTTTGGTCGGCTGTTCACTCCACAGGTTTGTCTTGCCTGCCTTCTGTGTGGCAGGAGCTGGTTTCAGGCCATTGCGATGGTGTGGTGAGCAGCACACCTCTTGTGTTTTGGGGGCTCACAGCCTCTGTGGCGTGGGGCCAGGTTCATGGAGCTCATCAGTCTCACCCATTTAAGGGGTGACAGGGAAAATTAATCACAAATTCCCTCTGCAGCGAGGAACTGCTCTTATAAATTCACCAGCTCCCGTTGGATCACGCTTTACAATTTTTAAAGAAGTTTTATATCCATGGTCTTGCTTGATCCTTCATTTAGCAGTTATTACACTGTTTTGCAGATGAGGAAACTGTGACTTGGTGATAGAAAAGTGATTTTTCTCGAGGTCAGCCAAGCTGGGTGGCCTAGGCCTCGGCCATGGGATGTGGGAGGTAGGCCCCTGGCCCCTGTGGGCTCAGAGCTGCCAAGAGGCTTTTCCCATGAGTTGGGGCCTAGGCTGGAGGGCAGAGGACCAGTCAGCAGGGGGATAAAATTTCTTTGCCTTGGATAAAATGTCAGCTTAGTGAGTTTCGAGGTCCCAGGTCAGTGGTGGCTTCAAGGCTGTGGGTGACCAGGGCTTCCCTGGGGACACAGTGGATGACTGTCCCTCTGGCGGTTCAGGGGACACGGACTCAATCCGTGGTCTGGGAGGATTCCACATGCTGTGGAGCACCTAAGGCCGCGAGCCACAACGACTGAGCCCCCGTGCCTAGAGCCTGTGCTCTGCAACAAGAGAAAGCCATCTCACACGCCCACAGCCATGAGAAGCCTGCACCGCAGCTAGGGAATAGCCCCTGCTGGCCTCAACTAGAGAAAGCCCACGCAGCAATGAAGACCCAGCACAGTCATAAATAGAGCACTGCGTGCATGTAAAAAAATGTATATATATATTTTTTAATTTAAAAAAAACCCTCACATCTTGTGCTGAGCTTGTTTGAAACTGGGTGGCCGTTCTTCAAAGCTGTGGCTGCCTGGCCGACCTGACCTCTGGCCCTGGGGTTTCTGTGTTTAAGAGACCTGGAAACACCCTGAAAAGTGCCTCAGAGCGCTTCATCCTTCGACAGCCACTGCCCCTTGGGGGCCTGGGGGCGGTGGGGGGAGTGGTGAGCTGATCGGTGAATCCCCATCTAGCCTGTGGCCAGCGGGTTGGGGCGGGGGGCCCGGATGCACCCGGCAACCCTTCTGTGTCTGCTTCCAGGCAACATCGAGTACAGCTGCCCTGCCACTAACGAGTGTGAGATCACGAAACGGAGACGCAAGTCCTGCCAGGCCTGTCGCTTCATGAAATGCCTCAAAGTGGGGATGTTGAAGGAAGGTAAGAGCCCCGCTTCGGCCATTTGGGGCCAAACCGAGGCCTGGGTCCTGGGCAAACTCGCCTTCCCCTGGGGAGGCTCAGATCCCCCAGGAGATGCCAGCAAGCTCTGGACGTGCTCCCCGGGCAGCACCCAGACACAGGTCTCTCCCTGCAGCCCAGGTGAGGGCCCCATCCCTGGGGTTGCCATCTCATACTTCCTGCAGGTAGGTGTGCAGCCCCCCAGCCTCTGCAGAGCTCTCCANCTGTTCAAACTTAGTTTGAATTTTTAAAAAAAAACAGCTGCAAAAAAAAAAAAAAGTATTGTTTATCACTTATAAAACTTGGGCCCTAAATTATCAAAGAATATCTTCTGAATAAATTTCCATGAATTCACTGCCTCAAATCCCATGAGAAACCTGAAAGGCTTTTTTATTTTTCTCCTTAAAAATCCCCTTTCTTTTGGATGTTCCTTTGGGAGGAGATGGCAGTGTTGTTTCATAGGAAGATGGGACAACCAGAGCCGACCCACAGCAGCACATAATTCAGACAAGGGGACTGAAGCACAGTGAAAAAAAAAATCACTAAAAAACCTCATTAACTCCTGAGCACACTGCATTTCCTTTTATTTTTGGTCTGAATCTTTTCCTTGCACATCACCTAGACTTAATCTCAAATTTCATAATTTATTCTGTCTCTCATAATTATATTCTGACATACAGTCTGAACCCAGACTATTGCCTCTCGGAAACAACCAAATTTTCAAAATGCCTGATTGAGATTCTCTACTTCAGAATGCATTATTTCTCACCAGAAAGATGATGAGTGCTTTAAAAGGCAAATGATAAGAGATGTAGCTTCTAGTCTTAAAAAAAAAAAAAGAAATAAAAATATTTTAATATAAAATATGATTAGCATGGGCTTCCATGGTAGCTCAGTGGTAAAGAATCTGCCTGCCAATGGAGAAAGTCATGTTCGATCCCTGGGTCAGGAAGATCCCCAGAAGAAAGAAATGGCAACCCCCTCCAGTATTTTTGCCTGGGAAATACCATGGACAGAGTTGCCTCACAGGCTACAATGGGATGACAAAAGAGCGAGACAGCATTTAATCATTAAACAACAACAACATGGTTAACAACATATGCTCTACATATACAAAAATTTACGTACAATCATAATGAACTACCATATACATAGTTACACACATATTAACTGTGTTGCCTATTTCCATATATATACTTATTCATAAATATGTACACGTGTATTACCTATAAAGATATACATGTATGCTTTAAAAATGGAAAATTCCAAATCCCAGCTAATGGTATGATTCACCAAATATTAATTGGCATCAGACATTTACACTAAGGAGAGAAAAACTGACAATCTTTTCCATCAGTTTGGAAGCTGTTTTCTGAAAGTAACCATAAACACAGACTCCAAGTGATTTAGGCAGGAAAGACATTTATCTCACAATAAATAGAGAACCCTGACTTTGTGGATTTAGTGACTCAGTGATGTCATAAAAACCCCAGGTTGTCTTTTTGTCTCTGGTCTGCCTTTAACAGCTTCAGCTAGGTCCACTTTTGACTGAGGGATGATGGCCAGCAGCAGCTAGACCTGCATTCAGTGAAGAGGAGAGATTTCCACAGTTATGCAACTACAGTCCTTCCCTTCAAATTGACTGGGCCAAATTACACTAGTACCCAAGCCTCGATTGAAAATAATGGGTTGGCCAAAAAGTTTGTTCAGGTTTTTCCATAACATCATGTGGAAAAACCCAAATGAAATTTTTGGCCAAACCAGCATTTCCAATCAGCTGATTAGCTCTTGTCTAGGTCCTGAAATGGTTTGAATTTAGCATCCTTCAAGTCAACTAAGTGGAATGAGAGGTCAAACTAAAAGAAAATGACATTCAATTAGAAAGGAAAAGGTAACTGAAGGGTTACTGAGTGGGGAACAAAGAGGGCTCTCTACAATCCCATAACTTAAAAAAAAAAGGCCAAAAAATGTTAAATATAAGTTATTTAAATATTATCATCATGAATGGACACAATGACTGACCTGTTCACAATCAGTATTTAAACCATCATTTTCTGAACCATGACCTGGAAATTAAGAGAGACTAAGTTCCCTTCCAGTTGAGCTATTTCAAATCCTGAAAGATGATGCTGTTAAAGTTCTGCACTCAATATGCCAGCAAACTTGGAAAACTCAGCAGTGGCCACAGGACTGGAAAAGGTCAGTTTTCATGCCAATCCCAAAGAAAGGCAATGCCAAAGAATGCTCAAACTACCACACAATTGCACTCATCTCACACACTAGTAAAGTAATGCTCAATATTCTCCAATCCAGGCTTCAGCAATATGTGAACAATGAACTTCCTGATGTTCAAGCTGGTTTAGAAAAGGCAGAGGAATCAAAGATCAAATTGCCAACATCTGCTGGATCATCAAAAAGCAACAAAGTTCCAGAAAAACATCTATTTCTGCTTTATTGACTGTGCCAAAGCCTTTGACTGTGTGGATCACAATAAACTGTGGAAAATTCTGAAAGAGATGGGTATATCAGACCACTTGACCTGCCTCTTGAGAAACCTATATGCAGGTCAGGAAGCAACAGTTAGAACTGGACATGGAACAACAGACTGGTTCCAAATAGGAAAAGGAGTACATCAAGGCTGTATACTGTCACCCTGCTTATTTAACTTCTATGCAGAGTACATCATGAGAAACGCTGGACTGGAAGAAACACAAGCTGGAATCAAGATTGCCGGGAAAAATATCAATAACTTCAGATATGCAGACGACACCATCCTTATGGCAGAAAGTGAAGAGGACCTAAAAAGCCTCTTGATGAATGTGAAAGTGGAGAGTGAAAAAGTTTGCTTAAAACTCAACATTCAGAAAACGAAGATAATGGCATCTGGTCCCATCCCTTACCGGCAAATACATGGGGAAACAGTGGTTGATTTTATTTTGGGGGGCTCCAAAATCACTGCAGATGGTGATTGCAGCCATGAAATTAAAAAGACGCTTAGTCCTTGGAAGGAAAGTTATGATCAACCTAGACAGCATATTAAAAAGCAAAGATGTTACTTTGTCAACAAAGGTCCATCTAGTCAAGGCTATGTTTTTTCCATTAGTCACGTATGGATGTAACAGTTGGACTATAAAGAAAGCTGAGCACTGAAGAATTGATGCTTTTGAACTGTAGTATTGGAGAAGACTCTTGAGAGTCCCTTGGACTGCAAGGAGATCCGACCAGTTCATCCTAGAGGAGATCAGTCCTGGGTGTTCACTGGAAGGACTGATGTTGAAGCTGAAACTCCAATACTTTGACTACCTGATGTGGTGAGCTGACTTATTTGAAAAGAACTTGATGCTGGGAAAGATTGAGGGCAGAAGGAGAAGGGGATGACAGAGGATGAGATGGTTGGATGGCATCACTGACTCAATGGACGTGAGTTTGGGTGAATTCCGGGTGATGGACAGGGAGACCTGGTGTGCTGCGGTTCATGAGGTCGCATAGAGTTGGACATGAAGGAGTGCGTGCACTGAAGTTCCCTTCCCCTTTGCTGGCTATATCTACCTGTTCTGTCTCCAGATGGATCTGATGCAGTGGAGCTCAATTCTCCAAGTTACCGAGATGAGATTAAAAAATCCATCCCATCTCAGAATGGACAGGATTGCTTTTGGAGCCACTCTGAACTGAGCTCACATCACAGATCTCAGGCTCTGTGGCCAGTGCCTACCATATTGCCTTTCCCTCTAAAGTCAGTCTGCCCCTTACCACCACACACCAAAGACTGTGCAGCAATGCTATACCAGGCAGAACTGCAGCTCTAGTCAAATTGCCAATGATATGATGAAGCAAGAACAGGAGGCCCAGGGTGCAATTTAAAGAGGCGCTTGTGCAATCTAGGCCCCTCTTTTATGTCGCCCCGATCCTAGCCCTGGCATTTGGCTGTTTCTCCCAAATTCACCTTCAACCACTTGCTTATCACTCAGTCTCATAAGCTTTCAATCCAGTTGAGTCATCCTTGTATTTTAAACTTTCTTACCTGAAAATACTTTCATTTTATAACTTTTAATTTATTTTCCTGAACAAAGTGGAATGCATCACACTACTGCACTTAACCCCATCCCCACCCCCAGCAAGAGGGGTTTGGGTGATTACGTGAATGTGTGACATTCTTTTTGAAGTGTTTTGAGCTTTGTGGATGAAAGGTGTTCCATGAGTTCAAAGCATTCCCATGATTATTTGTCGACTATTCAGGACAATTGGGGTAATTTGGCAACAGCCTTTCTCTCTGGCAGAAGAAAAGGCTGATTTCAGAGGTGGCATTATGTTCGATTTATGCGAGGTTAAGGTCACAAGCAATTCACAATAATAAAGCTCTTTGTTTTATGAATAAATAAAAGATTTCTGATTTATCCCATTTCAGAACACCAGCATACTCATTTTTTAAATGTTTGAAATACTTTCCCCCCTCACAGCATTATAAGAAAACTTTCTTAAGTTGTAAATTTATTATCCATAGTTTTTATTTTGCAGCCATGAATCTTTACTGTCCAAGTGAACTTTGATGCAGATTTTGATATTCGATATAAATCGTGTCATCCTCAGTGGTTCATTGCATTAGTATGTATTTGTTTAGAATAATATCATGACTGATATCCATAAGCGTCCATATGCATCCATAATGCAGGGACACTGAACATCACTAAAAAGAGTGATCAGAACCTCAGGACTATTTGCTTCTAGTAGAAAATTAAATAGAAATCAGTCACTGAGGAGCCTGATTCCTTTGACTCACATCCTAGAGATATGTCCAGTAATTCTTCAGCTTGCAAGGATAACTGAAATGCACTGCCAGCGCAGGAAATTTAGCTCTCATCTTCCCCAGAAAAAGTTTTCAGGAAGATAAATTTCACTCACATATATCACAAGGAGCTTTTTTTGCTGTTGTTGGCTATTTGCAGGTATTATATTATGCACCTCTGTTATAATTAATTTTAGTCCAGACACCTTTCTTTTTGAACAGCCTTCTACTTTTTAGAAGATAAGTCTTTTCTGTTAAAAACGGTGGCCACTTCACACTTGGAAAAATGCATCGATTTCACTAACATCTGGTCTAAACACTAGGAGTTGTGATGATAGATATTCACACATTGGTCTGCAAATTGTCAGTGTATTATCTCCTGCTCTGTCTACTCCTGCACCAAGAGGGATAATTAGAAGACGAGGGTGTTTCTAGTAAAGCTAAAACAAATTGAATTTCTACTTCGTCTAAAGGAGATCAAATAATATTACATAAATTTAAGTGCTATTTGGTTCAATCCCTGGATTGGGAAAGGTTACCCACTCCAGTATTCTGGCCTGGAGAATTCCACAGACTATATAGTCCATGGGGTCACAAAGAGTCAGACACAACTGAGTGACTTTCACTTCATTTAACTGATAATCATGTTATTAAATGAACAGTTTTCCATTCGTATATCTTGTCTTTGGATAAAAATATAGCAATGTACTCCTTAATATTTATTTCTATACAAAATAATATATAATAATTTGGCATAATCATAGAGGATAGAATTCCTTCATTCTCACTTTCACACACATACAAACAGATATCATATCCTGATCCATGACATTCAGGCTCAACCATACATATACATTCTATACCAAGCTCATAAGTATGTAAGATCCTTCCCAAAGCGCAAACCATTCTGCATCTGAGTTTGAAGCAGGACTCTGTGTCCACATCTTTTTAAGTCTACACTCTTAGATGCTAAAAAGCCTTCATCTTCAGCAAGTCTCTTCAAATTACTGTCTAACTATAGAACACAGTTCTCAACCTCACAGGAGACTTCTGATGACAATATGATTCATAAGAGATCTAGAGTTTCAAGATGAAGGATAACAGTGATGCTTCACTTTTACAGCTCCCTGTACCCATGACATATTCCTTCTCATGTCATTACAATGCTGAATTAAAGACTCTGGCTGGAAANTCATAAGAGATCTAGAGTTTCAAGATGAAGGATAACAGTGATGCTTCACTTTTACAGCTCCCTGTACCCATGACATATTCCTTCTCATGTCATTACAATGCTGAATTAAAGACTCTGGCTGGAAATGAGGTGTGTGAACAAAAAATCCTATATTAAAGAAAAGAAAGTACTTCCAAGTTCATTGCTATACAGGAGTTTACTTCTTTAGTCCAAGACCTAAAGAAACTACAATACCACCACCAAAGAACTGTTATCCCAAGTTGTCCTCCACCCTCAGTACTCTGCAATCATGAGAGATGGGCTCCTGGCCTGAGATTCCAGAGAGACCCAGATGAAACCCAAATCCTACAGTGTCAATTCCTTTAAATCTGTGCATTATTTGATACCAATTTTGGATGTCCTCTTGCTTCCATCATGGTGTGGGGTGGGAGGTGGGAGGGGGCTTCGGCATTGGGAGATCGTGTACATCTGTAGCTGATTCATGTCAATGTTTGGCAAAACCAATACAGTATTGTAAAATAGAATAAAGTATTAAATTTTAAAAAAAATTTTTTAAATATAAACTTTCAAGTTCACAAATGCTGGTTTCAATCAAGAACCACCTTGTTTGATCACAAGCCGCCTTGTTTGGTCTTGACGTTTTGTAGTAGCCAGGAAGAAGACCAAGAAGAATTGCATTCAAACCAAAGTCACTACTGTTGAAATTCAGGATCCAGCCTTTTACTATAATGGCTAATAGTTTCGTGATAACAAATTGCTCATTAGTCCACTTAATTAAATACTAGACTTTTAAGCTAGGCTGTCAATTTACTTAATTGTCATTGTTTCAAGTGGAGTAGGCTATTTTGTTACCGTTAATTTGTTTTGATTTTCTTTTTCTCCAGGACAAATAGATGCATTCTTCCATTGTGTTATAAAATTTGAGGCCATGATTATTATATAAATTTACATCACAGTAAACATACTCTTTTAAAAAAAGGTCTAACCAAGGATGATAGGATTGGTTGCCTCTCTTCCTAGCAGAATTATCTGGCCTTCTATTCATATACCTATCCTCATATTCTGTGCAGCCAAATATGGAGAAGCTCTATACAGTCAACAAAAACAAGACCGGGAGCTGACTGTGGCTCAGATCATGAACTCCNTTATGACCCAGCAATCCCACTGCTGGGCATACACACTGAGGAAACCATAATTGAAAGAGACACATGTACTCCAATGTTCATTGCAGCATTGTTTATAATTGCCAGGACATGGAAACAACCTAGATGTCCATCAGCAGATGAATGGATAAGAAAGCTGTGGTACATATACACAATGGTTCATTTCTAAAGTAGTTGTGGAATAATGAAAAATTTCTGGAAAGAAATTCAGAAAGTCTCCACCAGTAGGTAAAATTTTACACCATGCTTAGCAGAAACCTACAGTAGTGTGTTTCTGAAGAATGACTTATTTGTAAGAGAGAGCTCTGCCCTGTGTTCTTTGATACTCTCCATGTACTTTTTAACCTTGCAGCCAAGGTTGCTGGTCTCTTGTGATTTGTCCAGAAACTTCTTATACCACTGGGAATGTTTATTGTTAGATAGGGCTGCATGGCCATCAAGAATGTAACTGGGATTTTGAGCCATCATTTGTAAATTCTGGATGCAAGAAAAGATTTTTTCCAGTGATCTCTATATCTGATGTTGGAGGGGTTGGTCCTGGGAACCCTTCATATGTGAATTACTCCTCCTTTCAGCACAGATAATGCAAGACCACTTTTAAGTTTACAGGACATAAGCTTGCTCCTGTTGATTATGTCACACTACACTGATTGATTGTGTGTATCTTTTTATCTCAACTGTAAGAAAGAAGATCTTTGCAAATAAATGAGTGTTAGAATATAGCAATATTAAGAGAAATAAAGTTACTTTTTAAATGGTACAGTTTTGTTCTATTCTGCTTTGCTTTTTATCTTAGCTAGCTCAGATTTTGCTGAGTNGTAAGAAAGAAGATCTTTGCAAATAAATGAGTGTTAGAATATAGCAATATTAAGAGAAATAAAGTTACTTTTTAAATGGTACAGTTTTGTTCTATTCTGCTTTGCTTTTTATCTTAGCTAGCTCAGATTTTGCTGAGTCATAGCAAAAAAAAAAGTCTTTATAGTACTTTAGTCCCACATGACTAAACTTTGTTTAATACATGTTCCGTCTCTCCCTTCTCATCTCTCTTGCTATGTCCTGCATAGACTTGGCACTCAGTAATATTAGGATATGAAATATCAGAGACTAAGTACAGGACAATCTTCTTATGAAGCATTCTGTAATGTCAGGAAAGGCTAATATCCTGTCTACAGAATGAATGCTCTCAGTTCACCACCAGAATCATTACCATGGGTATCACCACAACATCACACCAGTGTATTTAGTTCCATCCCTACTTCTCTTTCATGCTGTAGGAAGAGTAAAAAAAAATTATTTATACTTGTATTTTGTTCTCAAGATTGCCTTAACTCATATTCATTTTGCTCATTTTTCTTTTATTATAGATCTGTCTTTACTATACCTTTGCAGAAAGACACATTAATATGGAGCCGTTTAGGANCTGTAGGAAGAGTAAAAAAAAAATTATTTACACTTGCATTTTGTTCTCAAGATTGCCTTAACTCATATTCATTTTGCTCATTTTTCTTTTATTATAGATCTGTCTTTACCATACCTTTGCAGAAAGACACATTAATATGGAGCTGTTTAGGAATAAAGTGCCAATTGGGTTTTGCTGGCAACTAAGAAGCTACTTACAAGTAAAATAGCTTTCTCATTTCTTTTTTACTTAAAAAAACAAAAAAAGCCCACTGCTAATCAAAGAAGAGTGTTATGACGTAGACTTTACCAGATGAACATTCACATGAGGCAGAAAAATATTTTAAATCATTCAATTTTATTTAGATTTGCTGTAACACCAGGGAGTTTAATTTTTCAGGCCAAGTTTGTGTTAGTATTAACAAAGAATCCCTACTTCTTAGTTTTCCAACAAATTACACTAAAATTCAACAGTTTTGCAATTATTTGAGTTAAACTTCTGCCTGGAGTAGAGTTTCCATACAGACAGTTTTTGGTTTTGTTTTTGTTTTTTTTCACAATATACGAAAACTTACCACTGAAAATATCCTATTGGAAGAGTTTTATTTCATATTTACTATGAGATAAAAATTATAAAGTAGGTGCTCCAGAGAATTTACCCACTAACTTGCTTGTTTTCTCTGGATTCTGTTTCTAGAAAAAACCTTAACTATCACTCTGCTGACAAAGGTCCCTACCATCAAGGTTATGGTCTTCCCAGTGGTCACGTATGGTTGTGAGAGCTGGACCATAAAGAAGGCAGAGTGCCAAAGGATTGATGCCTTCAAACTGTGGTGCTGGAGAAGACTCCTGGGAGTGCCTTGGACAGCAAGAAGATCAAGCCAGTCAATTTTAAAGGAAATAAACCCTGAATACTCATTGGAAGGACTGATGCTGAAGCGCCAGTATTTTGGTCATCTGATATGAACAGCTGACTCATTGGAAAAGTCCTTGATGCTGAGAAAGACTGCAGGCAGAATGAGGAGATGGCATCCAAGAGGATGAGATGGCTGGATGGCATCACCAACGCAATGGACAAGAACTTGGGCAAACTCCGGGAGATGGTGAGGGACAGGGAGGCCTGGAGTGCTGTAGTCCATGGGGTCACAAAGAGTCGGACATGACTGAGCAACTGAACAACAATATTTATTTTCTACTTGCTTACGTTGATCACAATATATCCTGGACAAAGAAAGGATTACTGTAGGGATTCTAATAATTTTAACTCCTACCTACCTCCCAGGGGCTGGTTAAAATTTGTGCAGTTCAGTAGGATTCAATTATTGTACTAGTTTAACTCAAGAAATAGAGAAGAAATGCTACAAAGAGAAGAGTGATGAGGTAAGGACAAAAGTAAAGACATAAGAAATTTTTAAAAGAAGAAGAAAAATGATAATGCACAAGAGAAAGAAGAGGAAACAAAAGACAAGTTGAGAGAAGTTGGAGTCAAGTTCAAAATGTCTGGAGTTGTACTTTATCAGCCACGGAGATGAAACATCCCAGGGAGTGGTCCAGAATATATTTAGCCAAACACAGCATAAATGCATGTATACACAGAGACAGAGAGAGAGAGAGAGAGAGAGAAAGATCTTAACAGAATCAGAATGGAAATACAGCGATGGCGCAGGGCGGGGTGGAGGTGGGGGGTGGTCCTCTACAGTGTCTTCCCACAGGGAACCAGTATACATATCTTCCTACAAAGTTTGAGTGTTTCAATGTAACTACAAAGAATTTTACTAAATGAATTCCCTAAATACAGCCTTTCACTTTCATTGGACAACCCAGTGGAAGGTAAAAAACATTAGTTTTCCAGTTCAATTTTAACCCATTCTGTCCATAGATTCCTATCCTTGGGCTCTGAATCACTACATAAATGAAATAAGATAGACCCTCCACCAGAATATATAGCAAAATTTACAGTTTAAAAGAAAAACACCAAAAGATTTACCAACATATTCTTCAAGGAAATGAGCCACTCTCTCAGTGCCTCCAGAATTCTGGGAGCACTTCTGACAGAAAGTCTTTCAAAGGATGGAAGGATTGGTGGGATCCAATATTGAGAGAAAGGAAACAGCAGGTAGGAAAGTGCAAATGAAAAAATCACCTCATGCTCATGTCTGCATTACTGACTAGAGCAGGACCAAGGAGAATAATCATGTAAAAAATGATAGTGGATATTGTTGTTTGTGACTGCCTGGGACTCCATTTCTCTTCTTTCCTAATAGTTTCCTGATTTTCTTGTGGACAAATACCTTTCTTCCACTTGTAATGGACATGGTTTGGGTAAGACAAAGCCTCAAATGTTAGCATATGACCCAGGCCTGGTCAATGGGAATAGTACACCTCTGGCAATACAGAGATCAGTTCAGTGATGAGCATGAGAGTGAAGCCAACCCATAACAATAATGCCAGCAAGAAGTGGAAAGTTTGAGGAGAGGCACACTCTTTCATCTGGTTCTACGCAAAGCTGGAGCCACTAGTGGTGAACTCTCCACTACAAGGGAAGCTGCCCGAGGAAAAGGCCAATACAAATTAAAGTAACAACCATACATAGAAAGAGGNAAAAAAAAAAGTCTTTATAGTACTTTAGTCCCACATGACTAAACTTTGTTTAATACATGTTCCGTCTCTCCCTTCTCATCTCTCTTGCTATGTCCTGCATAGACTTGGCACTCAGTAATATTAGGATATGAAATATCAGAGACTAAGTACAGGACAATCTTCTTATGAAGCATTCTGTAATGTCAGGAAAGGCTAATATCCTGTCTACAGAATGAATGCTCTCAGTTCACCACCAGAATCATTACCATGGGTATCACCACAACATCACACCAGTGTATTTAGTTCCATCCCTACTTCTCTTTCATGCTGTAGGAAGAGTAAAAAAAAAATTATTTACACTTGCATTTTGTTCTCAAGATTGCCTTAACTCATATTCATTTTGCTCATTTTTCTTTTATTATAGATCTGTCTTTACCATACCTTTGCAGAAAGACACATTAATATGGAGCTGTTTAGGAATAAAGTGCCAATTGGGTTTTGCTGGCAACTAAGAAGCTACTTACAAGTAAAATAGCTTTCTCATTTCTTTTTTACTTAAAAAAACAAAAAAAGCCCACTGCTAATCAAAGAAGAGTGTTATGACGTAGACTTTACCAGATGAACATTCACATGAGGCAGAAAAATATTTTAAATCATTCAATTTTATTTAGATTTGCTGTAACACCAGGGAGTTTAATTTTTCAGGCCAAGTTTGTGTTAGTATTAACAAAGAATCCCTACTTCTTAGTTTTCCAACAAATTACACTAAAATTCAACAGTTTTGCAATTATTTGAGTTAAACTTCTGCCTGGAGTAGAGTTTCCATACAGACAGTTTTTGGTTTTGTTTTTGTTTTTTTTCACAATATACGAAAACTTACCACTGAAAATATCCTATTGGAAGAGTTTTATTTCATATTTACTATGAGATAAAAATTATAAAGTAGGTGCTCCGGAGAATTTACCCACTAACTTGCTTGTTTTCTCTGGATTCTGTTTCTAGAAAAAACCTTAACTATCACTCTGCTGACAAAGGTCCCTACCATCAAGGTTATGGTCTTCCCAGTGGTCACGTATGGTTGTGAGAGCTGGACCATAAAGAAGGCAGAGTGCCAAAGGATTGATGCCTTCAAACTGTGGTGCTGGAGAAGACTCCTGGGAGTGCCTTGGACAGCAAGAAGATCAAGCCAGTCAATTTTAAAGGAAATAAACCCTGAATACTCATTGGAAGGACTGATGCTGAAGCGCCAGTATTTTGGTCATCTGATATGAACAGCTGACTCATTGGAAAAGTCCTTGATGCTGAGAAAGATTGCAGGCAGAATGAGGAGATGGCATCCAAGAGGATGAGATGGCTGGATGGCATCACCAACGCAATGGACAAGAACTTGGGCAAACTCCGGGAGATGGTGAGGGACAGGGAGGCCTGGAGTGCTGTAGTCCATGGGGTCACAAAGAGTCGGACATGACTGAGCAACTGAACAACAATATTTATTTTCTACTTGCTTACGTTGATCACAATATATCCTGGACAAAGAAAGGATTACTGTAGGGATTCTAATAATTTTAACTCCTACCTACCTCCCAGGGGCTGGTTAAAATTTGTGCAGTTCAGTAGGATTCAATTATTGTACTAGTTTAACTCAAGAAATAGAGAAGAAATGCTACAAAGAGAAGAGTGATGAGGTAAGGACAAAAGTAAAGACATAAGAAATTTTTAAAAGAAGAAGAAAAATGATAATGCACAAGAGAAAGAAGAGGAAACAAAAGACAAGTTGAGAGAAGTTGGAGTCAAGTTCAAAATGTCTGGAGTTGTACTTTATCAGCCACGGAGATGAAACATCCCAGGGAGTGGTCCAGAATATATTTAGCCAAACACAGCATAAATGCATGTATACACAGAGACAGAGAGAGAGAGAGAGAGAGAGAAAGATCTTAACAGAATCAGAATGGAAATACAGCGATGGCGCAGGGCGGGGTGGAGGTGGGGGGTGGTCCTCTACAGTGTCTTCCCACAGGGAACCAGTATACATATCTTCCTACAAAGTTTGAGTGTTTCAATGTAACTACAAAGAATTTTACTAAATGAATTCCCTAAATACAGCCTTTCACTTTCATTGGACAACCCAGTGGAAGGTAAAAAACATTAGTTTTCCAGTTCAATTTTAACCCATTCTGTCCACAGATTCCTATCCTTGGGCTCTGAATCACTACATAAATGAAATAAGATAGACCCTCCACCAGAATATATAGCAAAATTTACAGTTTAAAAGAAAAACACCAAAAGATTTACCAACATATACTTCAAGGAAATGAGCCACTCTCTCAGTGCCTCCAGAATTCTGGGAGCACTTCTGACAGAAAGTCTTTCAAAGGATGGAAGGATTGGTGGGATCCAATATTGAGAGAAAGGAAACAGCAGGTAGGAAAGTGCAAATGAAAAAATCACCTCATGCTCATGTCTGCATTACTGACTAGAGCAGGACCAAGGAGAATAATCATGTAAAAAATGATAGTGGATATTGTTGTTTGTGACTGCCTGGGACTCCATTTCTCTTCTTTCCTAATAGTTTCCTGATTTTCTTGTGGACAAATACCTTTCTTCCACTTGTAATGGACATGGTTTGGGTAAGACAAGCCTCAAATGTTAGCATATGACCCAGGCCTGGTCAATGGGAATAGTACACCTCTGGCAATACAGAGATCAGTTCAGTGATGAGCATGAGAGTGAAGCCAACCCATAACAATAATGCCAGCAAGAAGTGGAAAGTTTGAGGAGAGGCACACTCTTTCATCTGGTTCTACGCAAAGCTGGAGCCACTAGTGGTGAACTCTCCACTACAAGGGAAGCTGCCCGAGGAAAAGGCCAATACAAATTAAAGTAACAACCATACATAGAAAGAGGCAGTTTTCTAACAACTTTCCTTGAACACCCTGGATTCAACTATGCCTGAATCCCAGTATCTTATGGATCTTTCGGTTATGTGAGCCAATAAACTGCCTTTTCTATTTAAGCAAGTTTGAATTGACTTTCTGTTATTACTAACCCAAAGAATCTTAACTGATACAGTGGAATATGTGAGATGGGGGAAACCTGATGACAGAGGATTTTGAGCTCCAATCTGAGACCCTGGGCCATAAAATCCAGGAATGTAGGAAAGGCTTGTGTGTTGGTAAAATGATGATAAGTTCAAGGATTTGAAAGTTTGAGTTTGGGGAAATTTCTTACTACATTTCTGGCACTTAGTTAGCAATGTAACCATGAGCAAATAATTCAATCTTTTAAGGTCTCTGTGTTCCATCTGTAAACAGGGAGAATAGTTCCTACCCTAAAGGGTTTTTCTGACTATAAAATGAGGTACTATGTATGTCCGTACATTGCCTAGTGCTCAGCACAAACTGTTTCCCTTCCTCATCCTCTTCTGGAAATGCCATGACAGATATCCATGACCAACAGCCTCTGGAAATTCAAGTTATATTCTGAACATCCCATTGTAATCCGTCTTTCCACAATGATACTAAAATATTACACCCTTTACCATTACAACCGTTCCTATTCCTTCTCAATATAGTCTTATTCACAAAGTGTTACACATACTAAGAAAGTTTCTCTTTTAAGGAAGGCCACTTAAAATAGAAATACCTAAACCTGTAAGACTCATGCGAAGAGTTGACTCATTGGAAAAGATTCCGATGCTGGGAGGGATTGGGGGCAGGAGAAAAAGGGGATGACTGAGGATGAGATGGCTGGATGGCATCACTGACTCGATGGACGTGAATCTGAGTGAACTCCAGGAGATGGTGATGGACAGGGAGGCCTGGCGTGCTGCGATTCATGGGGTCGTGAAGAGTCGGACACGATTGAGCGACTGAACTGAAACCTGTAAGAATGATTTCCTAAGGTTGACATTTTAAGCATAATTGGGGCAAGTGTTTTGAGATAGGCAATGAAACTCACCTAGATGTTAAGACAGAGTGTGAAGAAACAGAAATAGGTCACCAATCAAGCCACAAACACATAAGAATTTTAAGTTTAGAGAAAAATGATCGCAAGAAGTAATTCAGCTGAATTAAATAACTAAAATTACATGTCTTAGAATTATGATGTTGTACATTCAGAAATTAAAAGAATGCCAAAAAAGTGAATGCATACTAAAACACCGAGGTAAACACTGAAAACAGCCAATCATTTGGACCTTGTTTGTCCTGCCTCATCTTTCCATTCAACTGAAGACAGAATTCATGAAACTGAGGTAACTACACTGCAGTGATCCAACCTGCCTAACCAACAAGGCACTTTGATACCACTTACTGCCAAGTTAAGTCGTTTCAGTCATGTCCGACTCTGTGTGACCCCATAGAGTGGCAGCCCGCCAGATTCCCCCGTCCCTGGGATTCTCCAGGCAAGAACACTGGAGTGGGTTGCCATTTCCTTCTCCAATGCATGAGAGTGAAAAGTGAAAGTGAATTCGCTCAGTCCTGTCTGACTCTTCACGACCCCATGGACTGCAGCCTACCAGGCTCCTCCGTCCATGGGATTTTCCAGGCAAGAGTACTGGAGTGGAGTGCCATTGCCTTCTCCGATACCACTTACTACTCCCATCTTACAACTGTATCCAACCCTAGTTCCTCTGCTTCACTCTTACCTAGTCCTCTTCCTTGTTCCCAGGTCTCTATTGTTCAGTTTTCTTGAATATCTTAAGAGCTAACTAAGCACTCCAATGCTACTTAGTTGCTGGCAAGTTCCAAATCATTATGTCTAGCTTCAGATTTTTGAATGGAACCAAGGACATACACCCCACTCCAGTACTCCTGCCTGGAAAATCCCATGGATGGAGGAGCCTGGTGGGCTATAGTCCATGAGGTCGCTGAGGGTCGGACACAACTGAGTGACTTCACTTTCACTTTTCACTTTCATGCATTAGAAAAGGAAATGGCACCCCACTCCAGTGTTCTTGCCTGGAGAATCCCAGGGACAGGGGAGCCTGGTGGGCTGCCATCTCTGAGTCAGACGCGACTGAACTGACTTAGCAGCAGTAGCAGCAGCAAGGACACCTCCAACAGGATTTCCCATAGATATTTTGTTTTGTGTTTTCTGTTGGTTGTTTTTAACATTTTATTTTGTGTTGGGGTGTAGCCAATTAACAAACAAGACTGTGATAGTTTCAGATGAATAGCAAAGGCACTCAGCCACACATACACATGTATCCATTCTCCCCTAGACTCCCCTCCCATCCAGGCTGTCAAGTTAACATTGAGCAGCATTCCAAGTGCTATTCAGTAGGTCCCTGTTGGTTATCCATTGAAAATATACCAGAGTGTACATGTCCCTCTCAAACTTTTTTAAACACAGATTCCTCTAATCCTGTTCCTTCTGCTTCATTACTCTCTTAGTGACTAGCACTTCTATCCACCATGTGCCCTAGCACCCTTAGGTGAGATTCTCAGCTTCTCTTTCTCGGCCTAACACACCCACGCAGTCAGTGAGCATATCTTGTAAACTCTACTTTCTAATCCCTTTTTCATATCTCACCTCACACCTCCATTCCTGTGCATGTCTCTTATTTTTAACATAGGCCATTAGCTCTCACCAAGAAATGGACTCTGATATGATCTGCTGCCTCTAATCTCATATTTCTCCAATTCTTTTGCCACATTACAACCTCAGTATTTTGTTTTTCTAAGATGCAAAGTTGTTCATGTCCCCTGTGACCATCTGTTTCCTGTCACCATGTCTCTATCTCAAATCCCCTACCACACTTGAACCAATGGATCATCACTTATTTGCAAGCCTCATCCACTGTGATCTCCACTATTAATCTAATGGTGATCATACATCCTCCTGGATTTTGTACCAAACCACCCTGAAATGACTTCTTCCCTCAGTGTGTTTTTATACTCCACTCTGTTTGTTTGGATATCTGTTTTCCCTACTCCATTTGCTAAATTGTAAACATTCTCACGACATGAAATGCATTATATTCATAAGCCCTTACCCAAAGACTAGACCCATGGTAGGTGCTTAATAAATATTTATTGTGTATACATGATGTACAAGGAGAAACCAGAGAGAAACCTGAGCATAAGCAGTACAGTGACAGAATAAGCAATGGTACGGAGCTCATTTTGTAGCCACAGCACAACAGGATGGCACGGCTAACATCTATCAGAGTGGGGTGGAAACTTCACTCCAAGAGAGAACATGTGTAGCATACTATGACAGATAGTATTATCCAAAATGTTGCTAAATATCCGCCCCCATTCCCATCTGACATGGCCTTCTACATCATTACCTTGATACTCCTCCATCAAGAACTGGAATGTCAATGTCTTTCCACCCAGGTAGGTCCCCTGACTGCCTTGACCCAAAGAATACAAGAGATGTGACGCTGTGCCAACTCTGGGTATAGCCCTTCAGTGGCCTTGAAATGTCTGTTTCCTGCTTCTTAGAAGCTAGCTATGTTGCACGAAGTATCACCACTAGACCGTCATTCTTCAAGAAGCCCCAATCCATGTGAAGAGGAAATAGTATGAGGACTGAGGCACTTGACAAATGAAGGAAGGAGTCATCTGATGTGGTATATACACAGTGGAATACTACGCAGCCGTAAGAAGAACAAAATAATACCATTTATGGCAACTTGGATGAACCTAGAAATTATTATACTAAATGGAACAGGTCAAAGACAAATATATGATACCACTTACATGTGGAATCTACAATATGTCACAAATGAACCTATGAGACAGAAACAGACTTATAGACAGGGTATAGACCTGTGGTTGACAAGAAGGGTTGGGGGAGGGACAGAGTGGAAGTTTGGGGCTAGCAGATGCAAACTACATACAGGATGGATAAACAGGGCCCTGATGTATAGCACAGAGAACTACATTCAATATCCTGTGATAAGTCAGATACAAGAGTATGTTTAAAAGAATGTATATAGATGTATACTTGAATCACTCTGCAGTACAGCAGAAATTAACACAACACTGTATGACAACTATATTTCAATTAAAAAAATTGAATTGGTGTCTAAGATGACACCAACACAGGTGAGCTTTCAGATGACTGTAGCCCCAGGTATCATCTACCCACACAACATGAAGGATCCCAAGTGAGAATCGCCCACCAGTGCCCAGGCTACTCAGAGAACCAGAGAAAGAACAACGAACTATTGTTCAAAGCTCAGAATTTGGGGGGTGGGGTATCATATACTTCAACAGATAACTGAAACACAATTTCATTTTCAAATGTCTTCAGCATTTTTAGAACTTCTAAATTGGATAAATAATAACAGAGTCTACCTTTCAAGTATTAAGTCATCTAGCAAATTCATGAAAATAAAATGAGAATGCAAAGACAACAGTAATAAAAGTAGAGCAATATCAAAAGGTCTTTTTAATTGAAAATACTCATTGTCTTTAAATAACAAAAACAGAGGGGAAAATCAATATCTACTTATGTTGAACTGGTCAAAATAAAGTTACGATATCCCCTCAGTGGAACATTATTTACTATAAACGGAATGCTTTAGCTTATAAAATTAAAATGGAATGATGCCAATGTAATAAATTAAGTTGCAAGGCAGTATGTACAATGTGGATCTCATATTTTAAAGGAATATATATTTATAAATTCAGAGGGAAAAAACTAAACATGTGCCTACAAGGACATGATTACCTCTGCAAAATTGATTGGATACATTTACAATGAATATGTACCATAGCTTTTGTAAGAAAAACACAGATCTGAAAAGAAATGTTTATTAAATGTCTAATTTTGTCTCTTTCCTATCCTCCCTCAAGATGGCCTTATCTAGTTCCATCTTTAAAGTAATTTCTGTACATTTTTCATCTTTAGCTTATAACACCATAGAAGGCCAGAGTTTACATAATTTTATTATTATTAGGATTCAAATTATTTGGCAAATTTACATCCAAATTCTTTAACCTGGAGATAGAGCCATTTACAATTTTATTCCAAACTATCAACACAATTTTTCCAATTTCCTATATGCTCGATTCCAACTGAGCAAACTTACATCTGTTCCCAAAACTGTAGTCTGGTTTTTTCTGACATCTGGGCAGCTCATACTGTTCTCACAAAATACACTTCTTCTGGCAACACCCTCACATGTCCACACAGCACCCATCCTTCAAGTCTACCCATCCAACAACGCCATGACTCTAAGTAAAAGAAAGCAATATCTTATCTGCTTTTTTCTTTATGTGTGTCCCTTTCTGCCCAGTGTTTTTGGCATTATTTTAAATTTAGCTAATATTGTAAACAATTAATTCACATGGTTCTAATTCAAATGTATTTTTCAAGATACAGTGAACGGTCTCTCCCTCCAGCCAGTCTCTAGTTCATTCCTCCTTCAACCCACCATTTCTTTCCTTCTGCTCCTCCCAGGGATGTTTCATGTACACACAAGAACATCCATGTTTATTTTCCTTACCTTTCACACAAGTGTTGTATTGTAGGTTTTGCCCTGCATTTGCATTTTGCACCTAATATATTTACATTTCAACCACATGTACAGGCAAAAGCACATACTGTTTATCAGGAACTGTTCTGGGCACTGGAGAAACAGTCATAAATGAAAAGTTTCACCCTCATGCAGCTAACATTCTAACGAAGGAGACAGACAAGGAACGAGACACACACTGTGCAGGATATTAGATGATAAGTGCTAAATTTAGCAGTTAATATTAAAGCAAACAAGGGAAAATAAGTATTACGGGGGTGACACTTTAGATAAGGTGACAAGTAAAGGCCTCATGAAGTCAGTTTTTAGGTACCATCCTAAGGGAAGTTTGGATACTAAGCATGTGTTCTCTGGGAAAACAAGCATTTCCGACAGACGGAACAGAAGTAGGGGCCTTAAGTTCAACTGTACCTGGTGGGTTTGAGAAATAGAAAAGAACTTGTTGGAGCAATGCAAACAAGTGACCTACTAATATTTTAAATATCTTTCTTTATGTGTTGCTTATTTTCAAGACTAAAAGCTGATATACCTTAGAAACATTAGTACACATGGTTCACACCTTAATTTTCTTCTAGAGCTTAGCTGAAAGCCTCATAAATACAAAGTGCTCAAGAGTTACCTAAAGATAAGTAGACATAACGAGGGAACAAAAAACAAATGAACTAATAAATGATGCATAATCGAAGGCCAGTGATACTTAACAGGTTCCGAGCCTTTGCACTTGCTGCTTCCTTAGCCTGGAATGCTATTGACCTACATACCCACATGACCACTGCCCTGAGTCCTTTTAGGCCCTTATTTACATATCACTTCTCAGTGGTGCCTCACCGAAACTCTAAATCTATAATTAACCAAATAATAGAAATAAGCAAAGCAAGGCCAAAAGGCTGACTAATCGCTTCTACTGACGCTTCTGAACCAGAAAATCTTGGCATTGTTGCACAGTTTTCTAACAAGCTGATTCTGGAGGCAGAAGGAACACTGGAAAAGAGACACAGCACAACTTCCTATCTTTCCACTGCGAAGGTCATGTAAATATATCTCATCAGTTACGAGGAACTTCAGAATATTTATTAGGTGGTGGGTTTATGTCTGTAATACACTGACAGGCATGATCCAATTTTCTCAAACACAAACCTGTCATCCCATGACAAATCAGTGGGCTTGGGGTATTTTTCAGTGTGGCTTCAAGGGATCTAAATACAAAATTTTTCATTTGTCTCTTATATGCCATATACATATATCTTCAGCCTCTCTAATGAAACTTGTATCTGCTAACCTGAGATCAACCATGTCTCTCCCTCGATAATATTTCAGAAAGAGAAACAACTTCTGGATTTAACAGAAAGAGGATAGGTAAAGAATGTAAATTTCTTAATAAAATCTCAGTTGCAGTGTTCTTGTGTAAGGTCCCCACTGAAAGCAAAGTTAGCTCTCATTTTTGAATCATTGCCACATCCGGCTCTGTTTTCATCTTATTGAAATGGAAGCTTCATGAAAGAAAGCTTTAAATTCTGAAAATTGTTTTCCTTGCAATGTGCATTAAGGAAACTTGTTCCATAAGCACATCTGGTTCCATCACAGCATGCTGTGAGAAGAATCTATACATTATCTCAATGCCCCAACATTAAAACTTTTGAGATGCTCTTCCTTCACTAAAAATATCCAAGGACAGCTCGTGTCAATATCTCCAAACCCTTTAAGCCATCATGTTATCCTGTGATGCACACTGTATTGTTTTTCTTGTGGTTTATCATCAAGGCTTACAAGAGGGCTGAAAATGCTGCTCCACTTTCTTAAGTAGAGCAAACCATTATTCAACAGATGCTACAAAGCACTCACTGATCTCCAAGGTATTTAACACACAGGAGAAAGCCAAAATCTTGCCTATAGTCATACATTATAAAATTCCTAGTTTACATCATTGTTAATAGGCTCCTCCATTTTACCACCCTGAAAAGTATTTCTCAATTATAAATCCACTGCAAGAAAAATCAAGGGCTAGAAACTTCCATGGAATAGTTCTCTATACACTCTAATATGACAGCATATCCCTACCTTTCCAAGACCTATTTTATGGCTAAAAGTTATTTTCAATAAATCTGTTTTTACATTAAGGCAAATATATAACACATGCTAAAATTATTCATCTTTATTTTTATTCGTTACAAGTACTTCGCCCTAAAAAACTGAAATAGGTGTTGTAAATTTGAAAGAAATGTTTTAAGTGACTTAATAGGTGTACGAGTTACTTAAAACTGGAAGATAATTTCATTTGGAAAGAAAATTGAAATGATCAGACATGTAAGAAAGTGAAATCTTATGAGGGATTTATAGAGGGATAAAGTAAAATTTTTGAAAAGAGTTAAATAGATTTTTTAGATTTGATTTTTTAAAATTACAATAGCAAGAAACATTAACATAAATTTTCAACTTTTATATACATTTTCATTTATTAACATTTCTTTTAAAACATTTCTACATCTCTCCTTATTCCTCAAACTTTAAAAGTTTAAATAACAAAATTAATTTTATCAAATATTAATTAGGTAATTACCAAATATTCATTCAGAATGAAGAAATAATCATTGAATCATGCTGAAGTCTTCATAAATTTCTCCTAAAGGCCAGTTATAGAATATGGTTTTCTGATATACTGATAAACTATTTTCATAAGATATCATTAAAATGTTAATTACTAAATGAAATAGAACTAAATAAACTGAGGGTATTTCATGTTCAATTTCTTTGAAATAAGGTAAGTACATTTTCCCAATGCCAACATAAAGGCAAACCCTCATGAATATTCAGGTTGAAATAAATTTTACAGATATTTACAACTTAAAGCTACTTCAGGTGAGCTGCTTGGATACTAGCCAATATCATGTGATAGACAGGTGTTTAAGCCAGGGTTTAAGGACCTTAGCAACTTCTTTCTCATTTTATTCATTTAAAGCAATATTATTTAAGTACCTCTTAAGTACTTCTAAGTACCTCATAGTTCTAGTCACTGTGCCAACCAAGTATATTGGTAAACAGACTAAGAAGGTCACATCCCTCAAATAATTAACCTTCTAGGGAGAAAGGGGAGACAGTGGAAAAAACAAACAAGGTAACTGCAGGTAGTAATGAAGGCCATGAAGAAGTAAAGCAGTGTTCTAAACCAGAGACTTACTGGAAGGGCTCACAGTACTTTAGAGCCAGTGATCATAGAAGATGACATTTGAAAGGAGTGCTCCACGCTGACAATGAGCCCCACACTACCCACAACAAGAAAAAAGATAGAGAAACAAAGTGTTTTAGATACAGTTCAGTATCTACAGTCGCTCAGTCCTGTCCAACTCTTCGCGACCCCATGAACTGCAGCATGCCACGTCTCCCTGTCCATCACCAACTCCTGGAGTTCACTCAGACTCATGTCCATCAAGTCGGTGATGCCCTCCAGCCATCTCATCCTCTGTCATCCCATTCCCCTCCTGCCCCCAATCCCTCCCAGCATCAGGGTCTTCTCCAGTGAGTCAACTCTTCNCTTTTTAATTGAAAATACTCATTGTCTTTACATAACAAAAACAAAGGGGAAAATCAATATCTACTTATGTTGAACTGGTCAAAATAAAGTTACGATATCCCCTCAGTGGAACATTATTTACTATAAATGGAATGCTTTAGCTTATAAAATTAAAATGGAATGATGCCAATGTAATAAATTAAGTTGCAAGGCAGTATGTACAATGTGGATCTCATATTTTAAAGGAATATATATTTATAAATTCAGAGGGAAAAACTAAACATGTGCCTACAAGGACATGATTACCTCTGCAAAATTGATTGGATACATTTACAATGAATATGTACCATAGCTTTTGTAAGAAAAACACAGATCTGAAAAGAAATGTTTATTAAATGTCTAATTTTGTCTCTTTCCTATCCTCCCTCAAGATGGCCTTATCTAGTTCCATCTTTAAAGTAATTTCTGTACATTTTTCATCTTTAGCTTATAACACCATAGAAGGCCAGAGTTTACATAATTTTATTATTATTAGGATTCAAATTATTTGGCAAATTTACATCCAAACTCTTTAACCTGGAGATAGAGCCATTTACAATTTTATTCCAAACTATCAACACAATTTTTCCAATTTCCTATATGCTCGATTCCAACTGAGCAAACTTACATCTGTTCCCAAAACTGTAGTCTGGTTTTTTCTGACATCTGGGCAGCTCATACTGTTCTCACAAAATACACTTCTTCTGGCAACACCCTCACATGTCCACACAGCACCCATCCTTCAAGTCTACCCATCCAACAACGCCATGACTCTAAGTAAAAGAAAGCAATATCTTATCTGCTTTTTTCTTTATGTGTGTCCCTTTCTGCCCAGTGTTTTTGGCATTATTTTAAATTTAGCTAATATTGTAAACAATTAATTCACATGGTTCTAATTCAAATGTATTTTTCAAGATACAGTGAACAGTCTCTCCCTCCAGCCAGTCTCTAGTTCATTCCTCCTTCAACCCACCATTTCTTTCCTTCTGCTCCTCCCAGGGATGTTTCATGTACACACAAGAACATCCATGTTTATTTTCCTTACCTTTCACACAAGTGTTGTATTGTAGGTTTTGCCCTGCATTTGCATTTTGCACCTAATACATTTACATTTCAACCACATGTACAGGCAAAAGCACATACTGTTTATCAGGAACTGTTCTGGGCACTGGAGAAACAGTCATAAATGAAAAGTTTCACCCTCATGCAGCTAACATTCTAACGAACGAGACAGACAAGGAACGAGACACACACTGTACAGGATATTAGATGATAAGTGCTAAATTTAGCAGTTAATATTAAAGCAAACAAGGGAAAATAAGTATTACGGGGGTGACACTTTAGATAAGGTGACAAGTAAAGGCCTCATGAAGTCAGTTTTTAGGTACCATCCTAAGGGAAGTTTGGATACTAAGCATGTGTTCTCTGGGAAAACAAGCATTTCCGACAGACGGAACAGAAGTAGGGGCCTTAAGTTCAACTGTACCTGGTGGGTTTGAGAAATAGAAAAGAACTTGTTGGAGCAATGCAAACAAGTGACCTACTAATATTTTAAATATCTTTCTTTATGTGTTGCTTATTTTCAAGACTAAAAGCTGATATACCTTAGAAACATTAGTACACATGGTTCACACCTTAATTTTCTTCTAGAGCTTAGCTGAAAGCCTCATAAATACAAAGTGCTCAAGAGTTGCCTAAAGATAAGTAGACATAACGAGGGAACAAAAAACAAATGAACTAATAAATGATGCATAATCGAAGGCCAGTCATACTTAACAGGTTCCGAGCCTTTGCACTTGCTGCTTCCTTAGCCTGGAATGCTATTGACCTACATACCCACATGACCACTGCCCTGAGTCCTTTTAGGCCCTTATTTACATATCACTTTTCAGTGGTGCCTCACCGAAACTCTAAATCTATAATTAACCAAATAATAGAAATAAGCAAAGCAAGGCCAAAAGGCTGACTAATCGCTTCTACTGACGCTTCTGAACCAGAAAATCTTGGCACTGTTGCACAATTTTCTAACAAGCTGATTCTGGAGGCAGAAGGAACACTGGAAAAGAGACACAGCACAACTTCCTATCTTTCCACTGCGAAGGTCATGTAAATATATCTCATCAGTTACGAGGAACTTCAGAATATTTATTAGGTGGTGGGTTTATGTCTGTAATACACTGACAGGCATGATCCAATTTTCTCAAACACAAACCTGTCATCCCATGACAAATCAGTGGGCTTGGGGTATTTTTCAGTGTGGCTTCAAGGGATCTAAATACAAAATTTTTCATTTGTCTCTTAGATGCCATATACATATATCTTCAGCCTCTCTAATGAAACTTGTATCTGCTAACCTGAGATCAACCATGTCTCTCCCTCGATAATATTTCAGAAAGAGAAACAACTTCTGGATTTAACAGAAAGAGGATAGGTAAAGAATGTAAATTTCTTAATAAAATCTCAGTTGCAGTGTTCTTGTGTAAGGTCCCCACTGAAAGCAAAGTTAGCTCTCATTTTTGAATCATTGCCACATCCGGCTCTGTTTTCATCTTATTGAAATGGAAGCTTCATGAAAGAAAGCTTTAAATTCTGAAAATTGTTTTCCTTGCAATGTGCATTAAGGAAACTTGTTCCATAAGCACATCTGGTTCCATCACAGCATGCTGTGAGAAGAATCTATACATTATCTCAATGCCCCAACATTAAAACTTTTGAGATGCTCTTCCTTCACTAAAAATATCCAAGGACAGCTCGTGTCAATATCTCCAAACCCTTTAAGCCATCATGTTATCCTGTGATGCACACTGTATTGTTTTTCTTGTGGTTTATCATCAAGGCTTACAAGAGGGCTGAAAATGCTGCTCCACTTTCTTAAGTATGTAGAGCAAACCATTATTCAACAGATGCTACAAAGCACTCACTGATCTCCAAGGTATTTAACACATAGGAGAAAGCCAAAATCTTGCCTATAGTCATACATTATAAAATCCCTAGTTTACATCATTGTTTATAGGCTCCTCCATTTTACCACCCTGAAAAGTATTTCTCAATTATAAATCCACTGCAAGAAAAATCAAGGGCTAGAAACTTCCATGGAATAGTTCTCTATACACTCTAATATGACAGCATATCCCTACCTTTCCAAGACCTATTTTATGGCTAAAAGTTATTTTCAATAAATCTGTTTTTACATTAAGGCAAATATATAACACATGCTAAAATTATTCATCTTTATTTTTATTCATTACAAGTACTTCGCCCTAAAAAACTGAAATAGGTGTTGTAAATTTGAAAGAAATGTTTTAAGTGACTTAATAGGTGTACGAGTTACTTAAAACTGGAAGATAATTTCATTTGGAAAGAAAATTGAAATGATCAGACATGTAAGAAAGTGAAATCTTATGAGGGATTTATAGAGGGATAAAGTAAAATTTTTGAAAAGAGTTAAATAGATTTTTTAGATTTGATTTTTTAAAATTACAATAGCAAGAAACATTAACATAAATTTTCAACTTTTATATACATTTTCATTTATTAACATTTCTTTTAAAACATTTCTACATCTCTCCTTATTCCTCAAACTTTAAAAGTTTAAATAACAAAATTAATTTTATCAAATATTAATTAGGTAATTACCAAATATTCATTCAGAATGAAGAAGTAATCATTGAATCATGCTGAAGTCTTCATAAATTTCTCCTAAAGGCCAGTTATAGAATATGGTTTTCTGATATACTGATATACTATTTTCATATCATTAAAATGTTAATTACTAAATGAAATAGAACTAAATAAACTGAGGGTATTTCATATTCAATTTCTTTGAAATAAGGTAAGTACATTTTCCCAATGCCAACATAAAGGCAAACCCTCATGAATATTCAGGTTGAAATAAATTTTACAGATATTTACAACTTAAAGCTACTTCAGGTGAGCTGCTTGGATACTAGCCAATATCATGTGATAGACAGGTGTTTAAGCCAGGGTTTAAGGACCTTAGCAACTTCTTTCTCATTTTATTCATTTAAAGCAATATTATTTAAGTACCTCTTAAGTACTTCTAAGTACCTCATAGTTCTAGTCACTGTGCCAACCAAGTATATTGGTAAACAGACTAAGAAGGTCACATCCCTCAAATAATTAACCTTCTAGGGAGAAAGGGGAGACAGTGGAAAAAACAAACAAGGTAACTGCAGNTTTTGGGTGTTAGTTCTTGTAGGTCTTCACAGAACCGTTCAACTTCAGCTTCTGTTACTGGTTGGGGCATAGACTCGGATTACTGTGATACTGAATGGTTTGCCTTGGAAATGAACAGAGATCATTCTGTTGTTTTTGAGTAGAAAGAGACTCAATACAAATTTAGCATATTTGAAAAGTTTAAATAATCAACTTCCAATGCTGACTATAAAGTTCTAATGGGAATCAGACTTAAAACTCCCATTGTAACTATAAAACTTGACAAAACTATGTAAAATAAATGAACAATGAATACTAGCACTTGTGTATGACTCTTGAGTGCTTGTGAGTTGAGCTCCATATTTGTCCTGTTTTTCATCCAGGACACTCATCAAACTGTAACACCCAGAAAGAGATGGCCAATAGACAGAGTGGTCTGGCTGTGCACAGTGCATGGAGTTCTGAGTTCAGTGCTACTGAGAGGGTTGGGGTCTGTGGACAAGAAGTTTAAGAGAAGAAGCTGCACAGAAATCTGCCTGAGTCCCCTTGAGTCTTAGGCTTAGAGAGAGAGAGAGAGAGAGAGAGAGAGAGAGAGAGGTAATATTCTATGAGGCATGTAGCTAAAACAATATGTCTACTCCTGGGGTTGAGGCACTAAAAGGAGATTCTGGAGGTTTCATAGCACTAAGGTGTGGGAGTTCTGACCACCCATGGTGGAAAAACCTTGAACATGCCAAGCCAGTAATTCAGACTGCAAAAAGGATATACCTCTTGAATAGAGTTGCTCATTCTAAAGTAAATGCTATTCTGCAATTGCCATAAAATAAGGCTAAAATCCAGTCTTCACAAGTACAAGTTAAGACTCCAATAAATTTACCACTATCAAGATCCAACCACTGCTAAACAAAGGTCACACAAGATTCTTAATAATGTAGTGTCCACAACAAAGAGCATATGATAATAAATTAAATTATTAGACAAATGAATTTGAAAACATGACCTAAAACTAGAGAGGAAGTATCAGTCCATAGAAACAATTCTAGAGATGTCACAGATGTTGAAATTAGGAGATTAAAAACAATTTTTCAAATTATTATGACTATGCTCAAAGACTTAAGGGAAAGATGGTCATGCCAAGAGAACAGTTAAGGGACCTCAAAAGAAAAATAGGAATTATTTATTAAAAAACAAACAAATGCAAATTCTACAGTTGAAAAATATCTTAAGGAAAAATTCACCTGAGTGCAAATGGAAAACATCAAAAGGAAAAAATAATCAGTGAACTTAAAGGCAAATCAATAAAAACTATCCAAACTTAAATACAGAAAGAAGCAATGAACAGAGCATCAGTGATGTGTAAAACAAAGCAAAGCAGTTTAACATACAAGCAATTGGAAATCATGAGAGAGGGAAAAATGAGATTATAAACAAAGAAAAAAGTCAAGGCAGTCTCAACGATTTTTAAAGATAATAACACAGAGGTATAACCTGCCCAGTAAATCCACAAAACACACACACACACACACACACACACACAACATATGGAAATATTTAATCTGATGTCGGAAAAAGTGGAAACAGTGACAGATTTTGTTTGGGCTCAAAGATCACTGCAGACAGTGACTGCAGCCAGAAATTAAAAGATGCTTACTCCTTGCTATGACCAACCTAGACAGCATATTAAAAAGCAGAGACATTACTTTGTCTACAAACATCTGTCGAGTCAAAACTGTTTTCTCCAGTAGTCATGTACAGATGTGAGAACTGGACTATAAAGAAGGCTGAGCCCTGAAGAATGGATGCTTTCGAACTGTGGTGCTAGAGAAGACTTTTGAGAGTCCCTTGGACAGCAAGGAGATCAAACCAGCCAATCCTAAAAGCAATCAACCCTAAATACTCATTGGAAGGACTGATATTGAAACTGAAGCTCCAATACTTTGACCACCTGATGCGAAGAGCCTACTCATCAGAAAAGACCCTGATGCTGGAAAGATGGAGGGAAGGAGAAGAGGGTGGCAGAGGATGAGATGGTTGGATGGCATCACCGACTCAATGGACAGAAGTTTGAGCAAACTCCAGGAGACAGAGAAGGACAGGGAAAGCTGGTATGCTACAGTCCGTGGGGTCACAAAGAGTCAGACATGACTGAGCAATTTTTTTATTTTTGATTGTTGGATTTTCTTCTTGTATTACTTTAAACAGTGTTAGAGTTTTTCTGAGACACAGTCACTAAAAATAAGTGGGATCCTTTCTAGACTTCCTTATCTTCTTTGTTTTGAGTGTGTCTGGGGTCCTCTCTGAAAGTGAAAGTGAAGTTGCTCAGTCATGTCCAGCTCTTTGCGACCCCGTGGACTGTAGCCTACCAGGCTTTTCAGTCAATGAGATTTTCCAGGCAAGAGTACAGGAGTGGGTTGCCATCCACAGCTAATATACTCCTACTTCTTAGAATAAGTCTCTGGCTCATGTTTAAATGATAAATGTTAACTCCTGTCATATCATTACTTATTCCTTCAAATTAAAATAATGTGTTCCTCAGAAATTTCCTATTTCAATTCAAAAAAAGTTCATTATCTGTCTCTGAAACTCTTGAGAAACAATAGGCTATATACTTACCTATATTTTCAAGACAAGCAGAAAAAAGGCCGGAGTCCTAAAGAGGATGTGAGAAGATTTTAAAAGCACATAGTAACTTCTGCTGCAATTTTCAAACTCTGATTCAGATCAAATGTCCTTCAAGTGTGTATTTTGCTTGCATTCTGTTTGTTAATTGGTTTATAATTTAAACCCCAATTCCAAAAATATATAGCTACTTACAATTTCAAAATGCCTAACAAACATGACAGCAAAAGCAAAACAAAGTGAATAAAATCTGCCACCTTTTATAAAAAGCCCTTAAAATATATGCTTGTCTTGGGTTTATGTTTTGGTGGCTAGAAAATAGATTTCCATTGTTTCAAATCAATATATGCTGATTACATTCAAAATTCAC
>SJYW01016374.1:855101-866723 GCA_006410735.1 Raphicerus campestris | reverse complement strand
TAGAATTATGTGGGATCTGATAATTATGTAGAGTCTGTCCCACCAGGAAATTAAAATATATGATTTAGGAATTAAAGCCTACTCCTTAAAAAAAAATTTTTTTTTAATAGTTTTGGTGGCAGAAAGCTCCAACGAGAAGTGAAATGTTGTGATCAGGTTGCATCTATGAAGAATTCTTAGGGCTGCAAAACACAGGATGAAACTCAAAGGAAAATAAATATAGGAAAAGTGTCTCTGTGTCTAACTCCTCTGCTTGGAGCCATACCAGGCACAAATGTCCTAAACTTAGCATGCCCTAGAGCCCGCGCTCTACGAGAGAAGCCACCTAGATTCCTAGTCACAACTACAGAAGACACCGCAGAGCCTGTGTGCCAAGTCAAGAGTCCATGTACCGCAGCAAATCTTTTTAATAAAATAAAAGAGAAAGAGTCCAACAGTTAGTTCATTGTAATCTTCTGAATTTGAAAGATAACGACAGGCATTGACAAGCATATAGCAAGTTTACCTACAAAGGAAGATGAGTAGACTGGTGTGAGGTCTCTCTAGCACAGGAAATGCCAAGAAAAATAAAAGAGACCTAAAAATTGGGGAAATCACTAAGAAAGGAATGGAGTGAAAACTATCTTTTGGCAGTAGGACTATGAATAACTTTTTTAGGCTGAGTTTTCTGTATTAAAAAGTCTCTACCACTAGAACCAAAGTTATGACCCCCCACCCTCTTGCCATAAACAACTTGAGTTACAGATGAGTTACAGATGTTAAATAACAGTGTACAACTGAGTGGAGAGCCCTAAACTGCCCCACCTGCCAGCCTGGAGAATTTTCAGTCTGCAGCCCAGAAAGAGGTAATAGAAACAGATGAAATGAGGAGACAAATTTGAGTTCAAGAAGAACAAGGATACTAATATATGGATAGGTATGGAGAAGAAGGATTGGCACAGACAGTGATAGCTCTGGAGATCTGTAGAGGGACCCCCAAAGTTTCTGGGAGACGAGTGANGTTAAATAACAGTGTACAACTGAGTGGAGAGCCCTAAACTGCCCCACCTGCCAGCCTGGAGAATTTTCAGTCTGCAGCCCATAAAGAGGTAATAGAAACAGATGAAATGAGGAGACAAATTTGAGTTCAGGAAGGACAAGGATGCTAATATATGGATAGGCATGGAGAAGAGGGATTGGCACAGACAGTGATAGCTCTGGAGATCTGTAGAGGGACCCCCGAAGTTTCTGGATGACGAGTGATCTATACATAAGGCAGGGGGGAAGGGGATGTACTCTGAAACTGGTGAAAAAAACAAGACGCAACAGGCCACATAACACTCAGAGCTCATAGGGAGCTGAGAAAAATTAACTGTTCCCACTAAGGAAGTGGTCATGTATGGATATGAGAGCTGGACTATAAAGAAAGCTGAGCACCGAAGAACTGATGCTTCTGAACTGGCGTTCTTCTCCAACTGGTGTTGGAGAAGGCTCTTGAGAGTCCCTTGGATTGCAAGAAGATCCAACCAGTCCATCCTAAAGGAAATCAGTCCTGAATATTCACTGGAAGGACTGATGCTGAAGCTGAGGCTCCAATACTTTGGCAAAGAACTGACTCATTGGAAAAGACCCTGATACTATGAAAGACGGAAGGCGGGAGGAGAAGGGGGTGACAGAGGATGAGACGGTTGGATGGCATCAATGACTGGATGGACATGACTTTGAGTAAGCTCCAGGAGTTGGTGATGGACAGAGAAGTCTGGCATGCTGCAGACCATGGGGTCGCAGAGTCAGACATGACTGAGCAATTGAACTGAACTGACTAAGGCAGAATGGAACGATCTCCTCTTAACACATCCAATTGACTCCTCAGAGAAAGGGGTGACAGAGGATGAGACGGTTGGATGGCATCAATGACTGGATGGACATGAGTCTGAGTAAGCTCCAGGAGTTGGTGATGGACAGAGAAGTCTGGCATGCTGCAGTCCATGGGGTCGCAGAGTCAGACATGACTGAGCAATTGAACTGAACTGACTAAGGCAGAATGGAAGGATCTCCTCTTAACACATCCAATTGACTCCTCAGAAAGGAAATGCCTCAGTGGTGGAGCCAAATTAGCCCTAGACTGAAGGCTCCTTTGGACTAGAAGTCTTAGTCTACTAAGGGTTCCATAGCAAAATAACAGACATTAGGTGGCTGCAAACAACAGAAATTCATTTCCTCACAATTCTGGAGGCTGGAAGCCCAACATCAGGCTTCCATCTGAAAAATAAAATTGTTCCTGTTGTTTAGTTGCTCAGCCGTGTCCAAGTCTTTGCAACCCCACGGACTGTAGCCTGTTCCTCTCCAGGCTCCTCTGCCCATGGGATTCTCCGGGCAAAAATACTGGAGTGGACTGTCATTTCCTTCTCCAGGGGATCTTCCCGACCTAGGGATCAATCCTGTCTCCTGCACTGGCAGATAGGTTCTTTACTGCTGAGCCACCAGGGATGAAATATTGCTTGCCGTATCAGTAAATAAAGGATGTTGCAGTCATCAGCAATTTGCAGCCATCCAGGACATGAATTCGAAGGGAGAAATAAGGAATGCCCACCATCTAGCAGCCATCAGAACAGAGCTACACTCGACGGTACAGCATAAGAAAACACAGAACACTGGCCCCAGATAGCTGAGGAATGATTTCAGTGAGCCTAGACTCTTGCATCTTCCCCTATGCAGAAAGATCCTAACTAAATCCCATAACTTGAGCTATCTAGTTTTCTTTTATTAACAGTAGCCTTTTGTTCCCACTATCTGGTATTATTATAAAAACTCCTGTATATCCTTCCCATCTCCCACCCTGCACCTTCCTCTTCAGAACAGTTTCCTCGGCATATATCTGAAAAGCTGTCTCGTAGGCTTGAAATACTAAGAATGTCTGCTGAATAAAACGTAACTCTCAGCTCTTGGGTTGTGCATTTTTTCAGTTGACACAGCACAGTTGGATCCTGGTAAGGATTCTCTTTCTGACTTGCAGATGGCTAACTTCTTGCTGTATGCTCCCACAGCTCTTCCTTGTATGCACATGGAGAAGGAGAGCAAGCTCTCTGGTTTCTCTTCTTACAAGGGCATTTAATCCTATCATGAGGGTTCTACCCTCACAACTTCTTCTAAACCTAATTGCTGCCCAAAGGCTCCATCTCCAAATACTAACACATTAGGGGTTAGGGCTTCAACATATGAAGTTTAAGAGAACAAAATTCAATGGATGGTAAACCCTCTAATCTAACCATAACCTTCTAGGGTTCAGTAGTATCCAACTCTTTGCAACCCCATGGACTGTAGCACACCAGGCTCCTCTGTCTGTGGAATTTTCCAGGCAAGAATACTGGAATGGGTTGCCACTTCCTACTCTTGGAAATCTTCCTGACCTAGGGATCAACCCTACGTCTCTTGCATCTCCTGTATTGACAGGCAGATTCTTTACTAACTGTGCCACCCAGGAAGCCCCAGTACTTGCCCTAACAAGTCTTAAAAAAGCAAAACTCAAAACAATCAACTGAGTCCAGGTAAATTAACTGAGTGAAGCTCAACAATGAAAACTTCATAATGTCTAGCAGCTAATCAAAGTTGCCAGCCATGCACTGAGGTAGGAGAATATGACCATATCATAAAGGAAAACAGGGGATTCCCTGGCAGTCCAGCGGTTAGGGCTCCACGCTTCCACTGCAGAGGGCACACATTCAATCCTTGGTCAAGGAACTAGGATCCCAGATGATGCAGTGCATCCAAAAATATGGTTACATATATAAGGAAAGTATGAACACAATAAAAAGATAAAGGATAAAAAAGGATCTAGGTGGAATAGGCAGAAATGAAAAATATCTAAAATGAAAAATAATCTGAATGGAATTAAATGCAACAGAAGATCACTGTTATCAAAATACTTAAAAGCAAAACAAAAATGTGTTAAGGAGCATATAACATACATACAATTAAGATGTATCACAACAGCACAAAAGATGGGAAAAGTGAAATGTAAATCTATTGTTCTAAAGTTCTTAATCTACATGAAACAGTATAATATTACACAAGGACCAACTGTGATAAATTAAAATATATGTTGAAAGCCCTAAAGCATCTACATCCACTAAAAATGTTTCTTAAAGAGTTACAACTAATAAACAAACAACCGCAATAAAATAGAATCATAAAGAATAGTTAATTGGGAACAAGGTAAGATTGTCTTCTCTCACTGTTGCTTCTCAACGCTGTTTTAGGAGGAAATGGAAAGCACAGCTGACACTTGAACAACATGAATTTGAACTGCATGGATTCACTTACAGATTTGTTTCAACAATATATAAAATTATGAAGATTTATGAAAATTTGAATAAACTTGTAGGTGAACTGTGTAGCTCAGAAATATTCAAAAAAAAATTTAAAACATATATCATGAACATATAAAATACACGCAGATACTGGTCTATCTGTACACAGGCATAAGATGAGTGACACTTAAGATAAAATTAACAATGTGTCCATTTTCTTACTGTTTCAAAACTGTATTTTCAAAGAATTATATTAGTGTGCAATATACCTTTCCTAATTGGAAAAACTGCTCATCAGCCTATAGCTACAGATAAGTGGTTTTTTTAAAAATGTAACAATGTTCCCAAAACTGTATTATGAATGTAACTATAATGCTGTATGTCATAAAAATTGTGTGACAAGTCACAGTGTTTGTATAGGCTAGGCAACCATGAAGCAATCATATCATACTTTAGGCTATCATAAAACAATCATATTGCTGCTTCTACAGTATCAATGTATGAATCACTGTATCTATAATTAACATTAATTTGTTTCACATTATCTTTTCATTTTTGACATCTAGTGTTAATAATATATATAATACATACAGTGTTTTGTATCATGTAAGACATTACTGATATAAGTACTGACAGATGATTCATCCTATAAACAATGTAAACTTATGATACTGATAAACATAATAGAGTTCTGTAAATATATTTTTCTTATGCTTTTCTTTAAAACTTTTTTCTCTAGCTTCCTGTATCATAAGTATGTGCTTAGTCACTCAGTTGTATCTGATTCTTTGAGACCCCCTGGACTGCATCCTGCCAGGTTCCTCTGTCCAGGGGATTGTTCAGGAAAGAATACTGGAGTGGGTGGTCATGCCCTCCTCCAGGGATCTTCCCAACTCAGGGATTGAACCCAGGTTTCCTGCATTGCAGGCAGAATCTTTACCGTTGGAGCCACCAGGGAAGCCCTGTATCATAATTATACAGTATATAATAACATTTAATATACAAAACATGTTAATCAACTGTTTGTTATCAAACTTCTGGTCAATGGTAGGCTATCAGTAGTTGTTTTGGGGGGGACTCAAAAGATATATGCAGAGTTTTGACTGTGCAAGGGGTGGGTGCCCCCAATCCCCACAGTATTCAACAGGGTCAACTGTACAGTAATTCAGAAGGAAGAAACATAACTATCTCTGCTTGAAGATGACATATTTGTCTATACAGAAATCCCAAAGAATCAACAAAAGAAAACTATAATGAATATGCAATAATAGCAATGTTGCAGAACACAACATTAATAAGACAAAGCTAATCACTTTCTTATATACCAGCAAGGAAGAAGTGGAACTCAAAAGTAAAAACACATGACCATTTAAGTCAATGCACCCAAAATGAAATACTTTGGTATAAATCTAACAAATTGTATGATGAATAATACAAAACTCTGATGAAAGATATCAAAGACCTATTAATACTATTAAATTAATGGAGAAGTATTCCATGTTCATGGATAGGAATACTTAATGTCATCAAAAAGTCAGTTCTCCCCAATTTGATCTACAGATTCAATCCAACCCCAATCAAAATCCCAGCAAGCTTTTTGGGGGATATCAACAAACTGATTCTAGAATTTATATAGAGAGACAAAAGACCCAGGATAAGTAACTCAGTATTGAAGGAGAAGAACAAATTTGGAGGATTGGACTTTCCTGGTGGTACAGTGGCTAAGACACCTCACTCCCAGTACAGGGGGCCCAGGTTCAGTGTCTGGTTGGGGAACAACGAGACCCCAACTGCCACAACTAAGAGTTCTCATGCAAAAAACTAAAGAGTCTGTATCTAAAGAATCTGCGTGCCAAAACTTGAAAAGTTAAAAACTTAAAAAAGATCCCACCTATCACAAACAGAAGACCATGCACGCCACAAGAAGGATGGAAGATCCTGAGTGCTGCAGCTAAGACCCAGCCAAATAAAAATATATATATTTTTTAATTGGAGGACTGACATTATCTGACTTCAAGACTTACTATAAAGGTACAGTAATCAAGATAGCTTGGTAATGGCAAAAGAATAGACAAAGAGACCAATGGAACAGAACAAAGAATGCTGAAATAGATCCACAAAAATATAACCAACTCATCTTTGACAAAGAGAAAAAGCAATACAATGGAGTGAAGAGAATCTTCAACAATGGTGCTAGAACAATTGGACAGCCACATGAAAAAAAACTGACTCTAGACAGAGACCTTACATCCTTCACAAAAATTACCCCAATGTGGATCACAGACCTAAGTGTAAAATAAAGACTATTAAAATTCCTAGACAATAACATTAGAGAACATCAAGATGACCTTGGGTATGATAATGACTTTTTAGATACAACACCAAAGATATGATCTATTAAAAAAAATAACTGACAAGCTGGACTTCATTAAAATAAAAAACTTCTGCTCTAATACAGAATATAAAGACAGTGAAAAGTCACAAACTGCAAAAAATAAAAAAGAAATTACAAAATATATATCTTATAAAGACTTGTCAAACAAAATATACAAAGAACTATTAAAACTCAACAATAAGAAAACAAACAACTTAATTAAAAACAGGGCAAAATATCTGAACAGACATTTCACCACAGAAGATACACAGATAGCAAAGTAAGCATATTAAAAGATGTTCAACATAATGTCATTCAGTTCAGTTCAGTTCAGTCTCTCAGTCATGTCCGACGCTTTGCAACCCCATGAATCACAGCACGTCAGGCCTCCCTGTCCATCACCATCTCCCGGAGTTCACTCAGACTCACGTCCATCGAGTCAGTGATGCCATGCAGCCATCTCATNATAGCAATCAGAGAAGAAAAAGAAGTAAAGGGAATCCAAATTGGGGAAGAAGAAGTAAATTGGTCACTGTTTGCAGATGACATGATACTATACATAGAATATCCTAAACATCTACCAGAAAACTACTAGAACTCGTCAATGAATCTGGTAAAGTTGCAGGTTACAAAATTAATACACAGAAATCTATTGCATTTCTATGCACTAACAACAAAAGAGTAGAAAGAGAAATTCAAGAAACAATTCCATTGACCACTGCATGAAAAAGAATAAAATACCTAGGAATAAACATACCTAAGGAGACAAAAGATCTGTACTCCAAAAACTATAAGATACTGATGAAAGAAATAAAAGATGATACAAACAAGTGGAAATATACACCACGTTCATGGATTGCAAGAATCAATACTGTCAAAATGACTGTAATACCCAAGGCAATCTACAGATTCAATACAATCCCTATCAAATTACTAATGGTATTTTTCACAGAAGTAGAACCAAAAAATGGAGAAAGCAATGGCACCCCACTCCAGTACTCTTGCCTGGAAAATCCCATGGACAGAGGAGCCTGGAAGGCTGCAGTCCATGGGGTCGCAAAGAGTGGGACACAACTGAGCGACTTCACTTTCACTTTTTACTTTCATGCACTGGAGAAGGAAATGGCAGCCCACTCCTGTGTTCTTGATTGGAGAATCCCAGGGGCGGGGGAGCCTAGTGGGCTGCCATCTATGGGGTCGCACAGGGTCAGACACAACTGAAGTGACCTAGCAGCTAGCAGAACCAAAAAAAATCTCAAAATTTGTATAGAGACACAAAAGACCCCAAACAGCCAAAGCAATCTTGAGAAATAAAAATGTAGCTGGAGGAATCAGGCTCCCTGNTCAGACACAACTGAAGTGACGTAGCAGCTAGCAGAACCAAAAAAAATCTCAAAATTTGTATAGAGACACAAAAGACCCCAAACAGCCAAAGCAATCTTGAGAAATAAAAATGTAGCTGGAGGAATCAGGCTCCCTGACTTCAGCCTATACTACAAAGCTACAGTCATCAAACGGTATGATACTGGCACAAGAATATTAATAGAAATATAGTCAATGGAACAGGATAGAAAACCCAGAAATAAGCCCATGCAACTATGGTTAGTTAATCTATGACAAAAGAGGCAAGACTATACAATGCTGCAAAGACAGTCTTTTCAACAAATGGTGCTGGGAAAACTGGGTAGTTACATGCAGAAATAAAGCACTTTTATGTCTTTAATTTCCATGACCTTATTTTGAGCTCTACTTGTTCATCTTGCAAACTTAACCGGGTTTTTGTTGGTTCTAGTCTAATAGTTTTTACTCAAAGTCCTTCAGCAGTACAGTCATGTTACCAGGACTGCAGTGTCAGGGCCAGCATTCAGGTGAAGATACTCATGAGGTTAAGTGGCAAATATGCTTCTATAACTTTGATGAGAAGATGGAACTAGAAATACAGATTTGGGAGTCATCTGCAGAAAATAGTACAAACCAAGGAGTTGATAAAATTGTACTCTTCTCACTGCCAGGTCTCACTTCTTACTAAACCACAGAGCCACAAAACAATGCTTAAGTTAAATCTGAAATAAGTGAATGACTTGAATTTCAAAAGGGCAATTTTTCCATGAGAATTAAGTAATAACCACTAAATTTAAAGACAGTTTTGGTGTATTTACAGCTCCAAACTCAGACATCTTACCTGGTTTAATTTTTCACTGTGATTCAGCCTTGAAGTCTCCATTACATTTGATCTGGAATTCCTTTCCATGTCCAGTATTTGCTTTGGTGGTTCCATGTTTGAAGTGGGTTGTGAAAAGCATGCCTTTGCTACTGGGAAGCCTATGGGATATGACCCTTGTTGCTTCATTCTAAAAGGCTGGGTGAAAATCTTACCTTTTGTGAATAAAAGAAGAGGAGAGAAAAATTATCACTACCAATTTCTAGTTTATCTTCTGGTGGCTATATATAGAGGTTAGGCCCTTAGAACTAAAAAGTCAGTTTGCATTTTCATATTATGCTAATAAACTTTACATACAATGTATGTATGTACATGTATGTAAAGTTGGAGAAGGAAATGGCAACCCACTCCAGTATTCTTGCCTGGAGAATCCCAGGGACGGGGGAGCCCGGTGGGCTGCCGTCTATGGGGTCGCAGAGTCGGACATGACTGAAGCGACTTAGCAGCAGCAGTAGCAGCACAATGGAATTGATTAGTCATCTACAGAACAAAACCAAGAGATAATAAGGTGTTACTGAAAGATTGGGGGTTTCTAAAACTCTATTTAAGGACACCTGAAAATCATTACAAAGAGGCAGGACTCAATAGGTAAAAATCAAAAAAGCTGTATCTTGTTTAGGAGACCATTAAGTCTTCAAATAAAGAATCTGCTTGAATTATGCTTTTCAAACTGGATGCTTTTCAATCTAGTGGTATGAGGGGAGAGGTGGAGAATGAAAACCTACAGAATAAAGGATATTATCCTAGAGTATAGATTCTTTTCTTCAAGATTAGCAGGTAGGGAAACACCATAGGAGAAAGGTATATTGTTAAAAAACAAGAAAGATAACTGAACCCCAGCAAGGCCTAGCTCTTTCTTTACCCTAAGATCAAGCTGACAAGAGAAAAAAATTACTTCTAAGATATCCTGATGAGGAATAACGGACTATGGGTGGAGAAAATCAACAATTCAATCACGGGGAAGGAATATCCACCCCCTACAATTCATTAAATTGTCAAACTGCTTTATACAACTCAAACTCATATAAGTTGAATAGCATGAGTTACTCTCCCAAAGTTTAAGCACCTCAAGAATATTGACACAGGGAGCTCCCAGGTGGCCTAGTGTAGGATTCAGCACTTTTCACAGCTGCGGTCTGGGTTCCATCCCTGGTTATGGAACAGAGATCTCACAAGTGGCATGGCACAGCCACAAAATTAAAAAAAAGAATACTGATGCCGTTGAGGTTTAGACGGAAAACACTCAGTGGCCCCCATAGTCTTCCTTGACTAGAACCTGTAAACCCCCTACCATATCCTTGTCAAATTACACTTCCCATCACAATTTAAATATTGGCTTATAAATTCATGATAGTTTCATGATTTTTCTATATCAATCTAAAAACACAGATTTTGAGAAAAAGAAAAATCACTGAAATGGGCATAGAGTTCCCCCAAATAGGCAGTGAATGGGTTCTATACTGTCAAGGGTCTAGAGAGACATTTTATCAATAATCGTATTAGTCTTCTGAGCCTTTAAGAGAGACAGTAATTGGGTAGGCAAAGCACTGAATGAGCAGTAATAAGAGTTCAGTACCTAACTTTAGCTGTACCACTTTTCTAGCCATGAAATTTTTGCAAAGTCATTCAACTTTCTTGAGTTTTGGCTTTCTGATCTGTAAGACAGTTACTCACCCAACCTGTCTATAGTATGAGAAGCCAAGGTAAAATGCTGTACAAATACAGTGGTTATCATTACACTACATAAATTAGTACAGTGCCTGCTAGGGTATCAAAGATTCAGTGATAGCTAAGATCAGATAGCAAATGCCACAGACCAGTATTATTTTTTAAACTTTTCATTTTCTATATCTTCTTTACCTGAACACACATAACTGATGTTCATTTATAGCACTCCAGAGAGAGCTGATCTTATGTTTTCATAATAGTAGCTACCACTTACTGTGGGCTTACTAAATGCAAGGCACTTTACAGATCTTGTCTCATTTAATCCTCAGCATGACTCCAAGAGCCAAGTATAATTATTCCTGTTAGAGAGATGAGGGGACTAAGGGCTTATCCATTTTAAGTAACTCGCCTGAGGTAACATGACTAGCAAGTGGTAGAGCCACAATTCAACTTCAACAAACGAATGGAGCTTAGCCATTACATGCATACATATATACACATATGTACAACAGCTCCAAAATTTGCTGATCTGCAATATGGTTACTTGTGCTAATATGCTTACCTGCAGGCCATCCTCTCTGCTTTTCCTCTGATACACTCTTCTTCAGTGTCAACAAAGAACCTGCTCTGGTCTGCTCCACAGAAATAACATCTGAAGCAGCATTCAGCACTTCGAACATAGAGAGGAAGCCATACTGCACATACTGGAATGATCGTCCAAATCGATTGACAAATGCATTTTCAAAATCAGAAAGGAGAACAGGAGATAATGCCAAGAGGTCTTTCAACTCACTCTTCACAACAGCTGGAAGAATAGGGGGCACCCTTCCTCGGTAAGGTACTCGCCGGCGAGAGCTGGGACCAGAGCAAACACTGGCCCTTCCCTTCTGCACGGAGTTTCGAACCTTAGGGTTGCTCTTCTGTTTTGCAACTAAATTTGCTATTCCTTTGGTGGACTCATCTGGGATGGCTTAGGAGGTGTGAAGAAAAAAAAGAAGAAGAAGAAATTATATTTAGGTGAAAACTGACTCCATTCTTCATTCTTTGCACCTGTGGTTATATATTTTTTT
>SJYW01016374.1:785064-854712 GCA_006410735.1 Raphicerus campestris | reverse complement strand
CCCACTCCTGTGTTCTTGATTGGAGAATCCCAGGGGCGGGGGAGCCTAGTGGGCTGCCATCTATGGGGTCGCACAGGGTCAGACACAACTGAAGTGACCTAGCAGCTAGCAGAACCAAAAAAAATCTCAAAATTTGTATAGAGACACAAAAGACCCCAAACAGCCAAAGCAATCTTGAGAAATAAAAATGTAGCTGGAGGAATCAGGCTCCCTGACTTCAGCCTATACTACAAAGCTACAGTCATCAAACGGTATGATACTGGCACAAGAATATTAATAGAAATATAGTCAATGGAACAGGATAGAAAACCCAGAAATAAGCCCATGCAACTATGGTTAGTTAATCTATGACAAAAGAGGCAAGACTATACAATGCTGCAAAGACAGTCTTTTCAACAAATGGTGCTGGGAAAACTGGGTAGTTACATGCAGAAATAAAGCACTTTTATGTCTTTAATTTCCATGACCTTATTTTGAGCTCTACTTGTTCATCTTGCAAACTTAACCGGGTTTTTGTTGGTTCTAGTCTAATAGTTTTTACTCAAAGTCCTTCAGCAGTACAGTCATGTTACCAGGACTGCAGTGTCAGGGCCAGCATTCAGGTGAAGATACTCATGAGGTTAAGTGGCAAATATGCTTCTATAACTTTGATGAGAAGATGGAACTAGAAATACAGATTTGGGAGTCATCTGCAGAAAATAGTACAAACCAAGGAGTTGATAAAATTGTACTCTTCTCACTGCCAGGTCTCACTTCTTACTAAACCACAGAGCCACAAAACAATGCTTAAGTTAAATCTGAAATAAGTGAATGACTTGAATTTCAAAAGGGCAATTTTTCCATGAGAATTAAGTAATAACCACTAAATTTAAAGACAGTTTTGGTGTATTTACAGCTCCAAACTCAGACATCTTACCTGGTTTAATTTTTCACTGTGATTCAGCCTTGAAGTCTCCATTACATTTGATCTGGAATTCCTTTCCATGTCCAGTATTTGCTTTGGTGGTTCCATGTTTGAAGTGGGTTGTGAAAAGCATGCCTTTGCTACTGGGAAGCCTATGGGATATGACCCTTGTTGCTTCATTCTAAAAGGCTGGGTGAAAATCTTACCTTTTGTGAATAAAAGAAGAGGAGAGAAAAATTATCACTACCAATTTCTAGTTTATCTTCTGGTGGCTATATATAGAGGTTAGGCCCTTAGAACTAAAAAGTCAGTTTGCATTTTCATATTATGCTAATAAACTTTACATACAATGTATGTATGTACATGTATGTAAAGTTGGAGAAGGAAATGGCAACCCACTCCAGTATTCTTGCCTGGAGAATCCCAGGGACGGGGGAGCCCGGTGGGCTGCCGTCTATGGGGTCGCAGAGTCGGACATGACTGAAGCGACTTAGCAGCAGCAGTAGCAGCACAATGGAATTGATTAGTCATCTACAGAACAAAACCAAGAGATAATAAGGTGTTACTGAAAGATTGGGGGTTTCTAAAACTCTATTTAAGGACACCTGAAAATCATTACAAAGAGGCAGGACTCAACAGGTAAAAATCAAAAAAGCTGTATCTTGTTTAGGAGACCATTAAGTCTTCAAATAAAGAATCTGCTTGAATTATGCTTTTCAAACTGGATGCTTTTCAATCTAGTGGTATGAGGGGAGAGGTGGAGAATGAAAACCTACAGAATAAAGGATATTATCCTAGAGTATAGATTCTTTTCTTCAAGATTAGCAGGTAGGGAAACACCATAGGAGAAAGGTATATTGTTAAAAAACAAGAAAGATAACTGAACCCCAGCAAGGCCTAGCTCTTTCTTTACCCTAAGATCAAGCTGACAAGAGAAAAAAATTACTTCCATGATATCCTGATGAGGAATAATGGACTATGGGTGGAGAAAATCAACAATTCAATCACGGGGAAGGAATATCCACCCCCTACAATTCATTAAATTGTCAAACTGCTTTATACAACTCAAACTCATATAAGTTGAATAGCATGAGTTACTCTCCCAAAGTTTAAGCACCTCAAGAATATTGACACAGGGAGCTCCCAGGTGGCCTAGTGTAGGATTCAGCACTTTTCACAGCTGCGGTCTGGGTTCCATCCCTGGTTATGGAACAGAGATCTCACAAGTGGCATGGCACAGCCAGAAAATTAAAAAAAAGAATACTGATGCCGTTGAGGTTTAGACGGAAAACACTCAGTGGCCCCCATAGTCTTCCTTGACTAGAACCTGTAAACCCCCTACCATATCCTTGTCAAATTACACTTCCCATCACAATTTAAATATTGGCTTATAAATTCATGATAGTTTCATGATTTTTCTATATCAATCTAAAAACACAGATTTTGAGAAAAAGAAAAATCACTGAAATGGGCATAGAGTTCCCCCAAATAGGCAGTGAATGGGTTCTATACTGTCAAGGGTCTAGAGAGACATTTTATCAATAATCGTATTAGTCTTCTGAGCCTTTAAGAGAGACAGTAATTGGGTAGGCAAAGCACTGAATGAGCAGTAATAAGAGTTCAGTACCTAACTTTAGCTGTACCACTTTTCTAGCCATGAAATTTTTGCAAAGTCATTCAACTTTCTTGAGTTTTGGCTTTCTGATCTGTAAGACAGTTACTCACCCAACCTGTCTATAGTATGAGAAGCCAAGGTAAAATGCTGTACAAATACAGTGGTTATCATTACACTACATAAATTAGTACAGTGCCTGCTAGGGTATCAAAGATTCAGTGATAGCCAAGATCAGATAGCAAATGCCACAGACCAGTATTATTTTTTAAACTTTTCATTTTCTATATCTTCTTTACCTGAACACACATAACTGATGTTCATTTATAGCACTCCAGAGAGAGCTGATCTTATGTTTTCATAATAGTAGCTACCACTTACTGTGGGCTTACTAAATGCAAGGCACTTTACAGATCTTGTCTCATTTAATCCTCAGCATGACTCCAAGAGCCAAGTATAATTATTCCTGTTAGAGAGATGAGGGGACTAAGGGCTTAGCCATTTTAAGTAACTCGCCTGAGGTAACATGACTAGCAAGTGGTAGAGCCACAATTCAACTTCAACAAACGAATGGAGCTTAGCCATTACATGCATACATATATACACATATGTACAACAGCTCCAAAATTTGCTGATCTGCAATATGGTTGCTTGTGCTAATGTGCTTACCTGCAGGCCATCCTCTCTGCTTTTCCTCTGATACACTCTTCTTCAGTGTCAACAAAGAACCTGCTCTGGTCTGCTCCACAGAAATAACATCTGAAGCAGCATTCAGCACTTCGAACATAGAGAGGAAGCCATACTGCACATACTGGAATGATCGTCCAAATCGATTGACAAATGCATTTTCAAAATCAGAAAGGAGAACAGGAGATAATGCCAAGAGGTCTTTCAACTCACTCTTCACAACAGCTGGAAGAATAGGGGGCACCCTTCCTCGGTAAGGTACTCGCCGGCGAGAGCTGGGACCAGAGCAAACACTGGCCCTTCCCTTCTGCACGGAGTTTCGAACCTTAGGGTTGCTCTTCTGTTTTGCAACTAAATTTGCTATTCCTTTGGTGGACTCATCTGGGATGGCTTAGGAGGTGTGAAGAAAAAAAAGAAGAAGAAGAAATTATATTTAGGTGAAAACTGACTCCATTCTTCATTCTTTGCACCTGTGGTTATATATTTTTTTGTTCTCCAAGTAGCTTTGTATCTAGGTGGCACGATAAACATGAATCCCTGGTTACTCCATTTCTTGCATTTTAGACAACAGCCTGTTAGCTTCTCTACTGGAGGATGGAGAACAGTGGAACCCAATGTGTTAACACTGCTACTAATTAACTCCTGAAAGATTTGAAACTCTAGAGAGGTACAATAAACTTCCCTACAATGATGTTTTTGTGCCTCATGAATGATTTAAAACAAGATTCCATAATTAAAAAGTCCCCTTAAGTTTCTCCTAAGATGTTAAAACATGAAATCAAATGCAAAACGTAGTTTTTGTGAAAGCAAAGCATTCTGGGGAGGGTTTCCTGATTGTGCTAAAGATCTAACTCTGCCCACAACCTCAAAGGTACCTATGATCTCTCTTCTCCCTCAAGAAAGTAAAATCCCCTGCCTGGAATGCAGGATACTTGCAGAGCTAGAACAATTCTTTACCAAGTGATTATTATTACAAAGTTCATAGACCTCCAAATCTTTTTTAAATTTTTTATTTATATATTTGGCTACAACAGGTCTTCACTGGGGCATGCGGGTTCTTTAGTTGTGGCATGCAACTTCTTGGTAGCAGCATGTGGAATCTAGTTTCCTGACCAAGGATCGAACTCCAGCCTCCTGCACTGAGAGCATGGAGTCTTAGCCACTGGACCACCAGGGAAGTCCCAGACCTCCAAATCTTAAACCTACCTTTCAGTATTACAGTACCATCCCCACAGGGGCAGACACTGACAACATCAGGCATGTCCAACACCAGCTCCATTGTGGACTGATACCCAAGGATTCGGAGCGGTAAATGGTTGCCAACCATCAAAAGGTACTCCTTTTCCAACTGCTGTGGGGTCAAACCATCTTTGGTGGAAATGAGAAGTGACCTTATTTCCTTCCTCAGGCATTCCTGTATACGCTCTTGTTCAGACATTGCACCCTACAAGATTTAAGACAGAATCATTGCTCATGAGGAAAAGCAGGCAAATCTAGGAGGAAAAGAAAATAATGTTTAAAATGGCCCAAAGTGGAATATAAACAACTGAGAGGCGCATTTTAAAGGTTAAACAGGGCAAAACAATACCACGAGGGTGCTCTGAAACTTGGGTTTGGGAAAGCTCCTACATAATTCAAAGTCTAAATCCCAATTTGTGATGATTAACCCAAGTGTGCCTCACGAAATCCCTGCCGCGACCTAACGTGTGAAAAGTTTTAGTTCCTGGCTCGCTTTTTGGGGAAGCCTTAACTCTGCTTGTCCCGGATCTCACTCTACACTGTAGACCGTATCAGAGACTCTCCCGCCCACACTCTTCCGGAACCAGGACTGGGAAGGAGGCACACGCAGCAAGCCTTCCTCCGCAGTATCACGCTCAGACGGCAGACGCTCCAGAGCCGAAACCTACGGAGAGGCTCCCCGCGTCGTCTTCCAAGTCAACCCACCGTGTCGTTGGGCGCCCTCTCCCAACTGTGCTGGGCTTGGGCGCGGGGTGTTGTCCCAGAGTCCCTCAAGGGGACTGCCCACGGCCCTGGGTAAAAGAGGTAGGGGGGCGGGAAGCAGGCGGAGCGCCCTTCAGCTGCCGACCCTGCCCGGCCGCCCCTCACCCTGGCGCCGCCGCTGCCGTTGCGGGCCTGGCAACGTCAAAGGCGCACACGAACCAGCAGCCACAGACCCGCAGCTGTGAGGCGGCCTGCGCGCCTGCGCACTAGTGCCGGAGGGCCCGCGAGGGGCGCTCCGGGCGCCGCGTTCCGGCCCCGAGGGCTCACGGCCGGTGGGACGGTTAGGCCTGGTGGCTCCGGGATCTGGCCTGGGTTCGGTCCCAGTCCTGGGGCCGCCTAGGTCCCCTCCCAGGCAGCTTCTGGGATGGCCGGCGCCTGCTTCTTGCGACGTGCTTGGGAGGCACGAGGTGAGGCAGCGCGCACAAGAACCCCTTCAAAACACCTCTAGGCCGGAGAAGGCGGCTGCGAGGTTCTTAGCCTAGGAGTGCCTCTCAATCGCCCGTGGCGCTTCTTTAAGAAGTGAAAAAGATGCTCGGGTCTGATCAGCAGATACTCTGATTCTAGCAGGGCTGGGTCTATTGGAGGAAATTTCAGGCAATTCTGATGCTTGGTGGAGAAGCGCTGCTGACTGAGCTAGACAGATGCAGCTCCCAGCAGAGCGGAATGGGCGGGGCAACAAGGGCTTCCCGAATGAGTGGAGAACTTCAGTGGACACACTGGAGATAAAAGCGCTGGGAAACTAAAGAAGAGGGTGTATTTGAGGAAATAACCTGGGGTGTATTATACTGGAGAGGTGGACTATAAGCCAGATGTATAACAGCCTTCGGAGAAGGCAATGGCACCCCACTCTAGTACTCTTGCCTGGAAGATCCCATGGACGGAGGAGCCTGGTGGGCTGCAGTCCATGGGGTCGCTAAAGAGTCGGACATGACTGAGCAATTTCACTTTCACTTTTCACTTCCATGCATTGGAGAAGGAAATGGCAACCCACTCCAGTGTTCTTGCCTGGAGAATCCCAGGGACGGGGGAGGCTGGTGAGCTGCCATCCATGGAGTCGCACAGAGTCGGACACGACTGAAGCTACTTAGCAGCAGCATAAGGGCCTTGAAAACCAGATGATGGTAGTTTAAGAGGTATAGACTAGAAAGGCAGAGTAAGACTTTTACCTTAAAATATACAATCTAATTAAAGGAACAAGAAAACCAAAAGATAACCGAGGATGAGTCAAGAAAGAAACCAGAGCACTCACATCTACTTTGAACTAAAATCCCATGACATTAAGACAAAAGCTCTAAGGAATAAAATGTTCCATCAATGAACCAAGAATCCTGAGTAATCTCAGAAATACGGAAAAGATTTGTGGGCTAGTTTATAGCAAAACGGACAGGGCTAAATAGCAAATTAAAAGGAAAGTGATGAAACATTAAGAATGGATCCAGCTGGACACTACTCCAACATCTGAATGACAGGTATTACACAAACAGAAGAATGTTGGTGAGGGCTGGAGATTTGGAAAGAAGAAAATGTCTCAGATTTGAAGAAAAACACAAATTTTCAGATTAAATNCGGAAAAGATTTGTGGGCTAGTTTATAGCAAAACGGACAGGGCTAAATAGCAAATTAAAAAGAAAGTGATGAAACATTAAGAATGGATCCAGCTGGACACTACTCCAACATCTGAATGACAGGTATTACAAAAACAACAGAATGTTGGTGAGGGCTGGAGATTTGGAAAGAAGAAAATGTCTCAGATTTGAAGAAAAACACAAATTTTCAGATTAAATGGTTCCACTGAGACCTTAGGATGACTAATAAATTTAAGATCCCATTCTAGACAACATCCAGAAGAAAGATAAGAGCTTTTATATAGAAATAGATAACCTAGAAAGCAATGGAAATTATATTGCCATTGGATTTCTCAATGGAGCAATGTCTTTAAAGCTGAAACTGAAATCCTTAACCCAGCCAAATCAGCATTTAAATGGAACACCCAAAAATTCTGAAAATTTACCATCTCACTAAACAACCTGAGAGCAAAATGGACAATGAATTGAAAAACCATATCCCTGATTTTCACCCCATTATCTATGATAATAGGTAACATATGGTGCACTTACTACATGCTCTTAATGTAGATTATCAAATTTTAACAATCTGAAAAAGTACAATTATGATCCCCACTTTAAACTGAAGAAACTGGCAGAAATGAACAAGGATATAAAAAAGTGATAGGCAATAAAAACAAAACTCTTGATCGAATCTAGAAAGTTATTGGTGCATAATGTGAAAATANAGAGCATCAAAACAATCTAGAAACTTGTTACAAATTATCAGACTCCACCCCCGACTTGCTCAACTAGAACCTGGGGAAGGGGCAAGAAGAACCCAACAATGCAGTTTAATTAGCCCTCCAGGTGATTCTGTGAAGTGCTTAGACGCTCAGTTGTGTCCAACTTTTTGTGACCCCATGGATTATAGCCCACCAGGCGGCTCCTGCCATAGGGATTCTCCAGGCAAGAATACTGGAGTGGATTGCCATGCCCTCCTCCAGGGGATCTTCCCAACCCAGGAATGGGTTCCCAGGAACCTAGGTCTCCCGCATTGCAGGCGGATTCTTTACCGTCTGAGTCACCAGGGAAGCCCAAGATCACGGGAGTGGGTAGCCTATCCTCTCTCCAGGGGATCTTCCTGACCCAGGTATGGGACAGGGGTCTCCTGTATTACAAGTAGATTCTTTACCAGCTGAGCTACCAGGGAAGCCCCGAGGTGATTCTGATGGCAGCTAAAGTGAGAACTGCAGTTCCTACCCTACCCCCACCCCTGATTCATTGTCCTGAATAGATTACTGGTGTGCGGTCTATCGGATTGATTTTCTCAGCCTGTAAGGGTAGCTTGAGATGCTGGGGACCCCTCCAGTCAAAAGTAACCTCCACCCAGACTTTTCAGAAGGCGACCAAGTGGGGTCACCTAGCATGCTCACAGGTCTCCAGGGAGCAAGTTAAGAGCCAGACACTCACTGAATCTGCTGGAAGAAGCTGGGTGCTGCCAGTTTTCTGGGTCCAGGAGCGCCAGATCAAGCGCGGATGAACGTCCCTTCCGGTGCGCAAGGAGGCTGCGCAGCGTAAAGCCAGGCCCACGAGGGGCGGGGGAGCGAGGTGGGGGTTTCCTGCGCAGCGGGCGTGGACCCTTGCAGTCAATTCCATGCCTGAAGTTTTATCTTTATTTTGAAATACTGGTTTGGAAACAGTTTGGTTGAATTTGAAATCCTCTTGTACCATACTCCGAAAGAAGAGAAACCATTACAATGAGCCTGCCCACTGCAACTGGAAAGTAGCCAGTGATTGCTGCAACTAGAGAAAGCCTGTGGGCAGCCACCAAGATCCAGCACAGCCATAAATAAAATAAATATTTTTTTAAAAGTGTGTGAACACATTTCTCACCCATGGTAACAAAAAATATTTAAAACTTATCAAAAACCCTTGATTAGGAATTTCATGTAGTCGTTTGATCTGCTGGAAGGCCCAGTTCTTGAAGCCCTCTGAGAATTACCTGCCCACCTCTTAATATGGTTTAAACTAGGTTTTCTCTGACTTTGCTCAGGATTACTTGTCCTCTCCTTTGGGTCCTCATGGTAACATATAGATATCTGTGGTTCTCAACCAGGAGCAATTTTGTCCCCATGGGACACTTGACAATGTCTGGGGGTTGGTACTACTGGCATCTTGTGGTGGGTAGAGGCCAGAGATGCTGCTAAAGATCTTACACAGGAAAGTCCCTTGCAACAGAGAATTATCTGGTCCAAAAGGTCAACAGTGCTGAGGCAGAGAAACCCTGCTGTAGATCCTTCTGTCATAACATACACATTTTATCACACCTGTATGTTTACACATGTTTCTCCCTGTTAGACTCTGTTTCTCAAGAACATGTCTTACCTTTACATTCTCAGAGGCAAGCAATGCTAAACATACGGTAAGCGCTCACTATGTATCTGTGAAGAGAATCCATGAGAGAAAAGTCCAGGCAGTCTTACCTATACCTAACAAGGAGACAACTGCCTCTCCAGGCAAAGAAGGCCAGAACTTGAAACGCTTGAGAGCAGCATAATTAGGGGAAGTGGGTCTGACAGAGATGCCTACAGTTATTTACCAACTGCTCAACCTATAAAGGTGGAGAAGGCAATGGCACCCCACTCCAGTACTCTTGCCTGGAAACTCCCACGGGTGGAGGAGCCTGGTAGGCTGCAGTCCATGGGGTCGCTGAGTCAGACACGACTGAACGACTTCACTTTCACTTTTCACTTTCATGCATTGGAGAAGGAAATGGCAACCCCCTCCAGTGTTCTTGCCTGGAGAATCCCAGGGATGGCGGAGCCCAATGGACTGGCGTCTATGGGGTCACACAGAGTCGGACACAACTGAAGCAACTTAGCAGCAGCAGCAGCAACCTATAAAGGTAAAAATCTCTCAAGTCTTCTATCCCCTCACCCCCACCACCCCCTTCATAACTCCATGCAGTCATTAATTTCTGCTATTTCTCTACCTCAGAAATAAATTTCCTGTCTCTAAGCCATCCCCACTGCCAAAGCCAGCTCTCATCAGCCTCGCTTTCCTAGACCACTACTGTGCCCTCCTGCTTGGTTTCTCTGCCACCTACAAATTGAGAAAGTTAAATTTAAGTCCCTGTAGTTTCTTCCCGCTTTAAAATATTTACAATTTTATCTAGTGATAATGAATTCCAACTTTTCCGTTAAATAAGATGTATAAATATTCACTCTTCATTATAGATATAAAATTTCAAGCTGCTAAATGAGAATAAGTATATTAATTTAGAAAGCCTTGAAATCTTTCATGACCTTTGTCTTAGAAACAAACTCAAAGTCAGCAACTTTAATTGGTCCTCTCCCTCTCCTGATAACTCCATTCCCACAGAGGTCAGCCTCATAACAAACCCAAACAAGGGCTAATGTATTAAGAGATAAAGCTGTGCACATATATTTTCAGCAAAGGGATGACTGACACTCTTTCAATTAAAAAGGAATCTAAAAGAAAACAGCATCATCATTTTAAGAGGAGATGAGGCCAGCCAGCTAGAGACTAGTGCTGCCACCTCAGCACTCAGCATGTTGNCCTTTAAACAGAGTATTTAGAAAACACTTTGTTTAACCTCTAAGATAGGGATTCCCGACTTGTGGTTCCAGAGCATCAAAACAATCTAGAAACTTGTTACAAATTATCAGACTCCACCCCCGACTTGCTCAACTAGAACCTGGGGAAGGGGCAAGAAGAGCCCAACAACGCAGTTTAATTAGCCCTCCAGGTGATTCTGTGAAGTGCTTAGACGCTCAGTTGTGTCCAACTTTTTGTGACCCCATGGATTATAGCCCACCAGGCGGCTCCTGCCATAGGGATTCTCCAGGCAAGAATACTGGAGTGGATTGCCATGCCCTCCTCCAGGGGATCTTCCCAACCCAGGAATGGGTTCCCAGGAACCTAGGTCTCCCGCATTGCAGGCGGATTCTTTACCGTCTGAGTCACCAGGGAAGCCCAAGATCACGGGAGTGGGTAGCCTATCCTCTCTCCAGGGGATCTTCCTGACCCAGGTATGGGACAGGGGTCTCCTGTATTACAAGTAGATTCTTTACCAGCTGAGCTACCAGGGAAGCCCCGAGGTGATTCTGATGGCAGCTAAAGTGAGAACTGCAGTTCCTACCCTACCCCCACCCCTGATTCATTGTCCTGAATAGATTACTGGTGTTCGGTCTATCGGATTGATTTTCTCAGCCTGTAAGGGTAGCTTGAGATGCTGGGGACCCCTCCAGTCAAAAGTAACCTCCACCCAGACTTTTCAGAAGGCGACCAAGTGGGGTCACCTAGCATGCTCACAGGTCTCCAGGGAGCAAGTTAAGAGCCAGACACTCACTGAATCTGCTGGAAGAAGCTGGGTGCTGCCAGTTTTCTGGGTCCAGGAGCGCCAGATCAAGCGCGGATGAACGTCCCTTCCGGTGCGCAAGGAGGCTGCGCAGCGTAAAGCCAGGCCCACGAGGGGCGGGGGAGCGAGGTGGGGGTTTCCTGCGCAGCGGGCGTGGACCCTTGCAGTCAATTCCATGCCTGAAGTTTTATCTTTATTTTGAAATACTGGTTTGGAAACAGTTTGGTTGAATTTGAAATCCTCTTGTACCATACTCCGAAAGAAGAGAAACCATTACAATGAGCCTGCCCACTGCAACTGGAAAGTAGCCAGTGATTGCTGCAACTAGAGAAAGCCTGTGGGCAGCCACCAAGATCCAGCACAGCCATAAATAAAATAAATATTTTTTTAAAAGTGTGTAAACACATTTCTCATCCATGGTAACAAAAAATATTTAAAACTTATCAAAAACTCTTGATTAGGAATTTCATGTAGTCGTTTGATCTGCTGGAAGGCCCAGTTCTTGAAGCCCTCTGAGAATTACCTGCCCACCTCTTAATATGGTTTAAACTAGGTTTTCTCTGACTTTGCTCAGGATTACTTGTCCTCTCCTTTGGGTCCTCATGGTAACATATAGATATCTGTGGTTCTCAACCAGGAGCAATTTTGTCCCCATGGGACACTTGACAATGTCTGGGGGTTGGTACTACTGGCATCTTGTGGTGGGTAGAGGCCAGAGATGCTGCTAAAGATCTTACACAGGAAAGTCCCTTGCAACAGAGAATTATCTGGTCCAAAAGGTCAACAGTGCTGAGGCAGAGAAACCCTGCTGTAGATCCTTCTGTCATAACATACACATTTTATCACACCTGTATGTTTACACATGTTTCTCCCTGTTAGACTCTGTTTCTCAAGAACATGTCTTACCTTTACATTCTCAGAGGCAAGCAATGCTAAACATACGGTAAGCGCTCACTATGTATCTGTGAAGAGAATCCATGAGAGAAAAGTCCAGGCAGTCTTACCTATACCTAACAAGGAGACAACTGCCTCTCCAGGCAAAGAAGGCCAGAACTTGAAACGCTTGAGAGCAGCATAATTAGGGGAAGTGGGTCTGACAGAGATGCCTACAGTTATTTACCAACTGCTCAACCTATAAAGGCGGAGAAGGCAATGGCACCCCACTCCAGTACTCTTGCCTGGAAACTCCCACGGGTGGAGGAGCCTGGTAGGCTGCAGTCCATGGGGTCGCTGAGTCAGACACGACTGAACGACTTCACTTTCACTTTTCACTTTCATGCATTGGAGAAGGAAATGGCAACCCCCTCCAGTGTTCTTGCCTGGAGAATCCCAGGGATGGCGGAGCCCAATGGGCTGGCGTCTATGGGGTCACACAGAGTCGGACACAACTGAAGCAACTTAGCAGCAGCAGCAGCAACCTATAAAGGTAAAAATCTCTCAAGTCTTCTATCCCCTCACCCCCACCACCCCCTTCATAACTCCATGCAGTCATTAATTTCTGCTATTTCTCTACCTCAGAAATAAATTTCCTGTCTCTAAGCCATCCCCACTGCCAAAGCCAGCTCTCATCAGCCTCGCTTTCCTAGACCACTACTGTGCCCTCCTGCTTGGTTTCTCTGCCACCTACAAATTGAGAAAGTTAAATTTAAGTCCCTGTAGTTTCTTCCCGCTTTAAAATATTTACAATTTTATCTAGTGATAATGAATTCCAACTTTTCCGTTAAATAAGATGTATAAATATTCACTCTTCATTATAGATATAAAATTTCAAGCTGCTAAATGAGAATAAGTATATTAATTTAGAAAGCCTTGAAATCTTTCATGACCTTTGTCTTAGAAACAAACTCAAAGTCAGCAACTTTAATTGGTCCTCTCCCTCTCCTGATAACTCCATTCCTACAGAGGTCAGCCTCATAACAAACCCAAACAAGGGCTAATGTATTAAGAGATAAAGCTGTGCACATATATTTTCAGCAAAGGGATGACTGACACTCTTTCAATTAAAAAGGAATCTAAAAGAAAACAGCATCATCATTTTAAGAGGAGATGAGGCCAGCCAGCTAGAGACTAGTGCTGCCACCTCAGCACTCAGCATGTTGACTTTTTTAACATGGAATGTTACCCCCTTTCTCTGATATTGTCATCGTCATTCATAATCCAGAGAGCCTTGTGATGTAAGCAGATGCTTGTGTTACTGTTATAAATGGATATAGAAAATGAAGTAGTGATAATAGCAGAGGAGACTTGAGAACAAGTACCCAGCATGGGCTGCAACAATCAAGTATGGCTTTTTCTCATCAATTTTTCTCCTACAAGAAATCTTATTGGGGGAGAAGGTACAGCTTTGAGAATGTAATTTGGCCAGATATCCTGCCAATTCTTGGTTCAAAAATTGAGGTACAATTTTAGTTTAAGAGTCTACAGCTAGGACTCTAGGTCAAATTAATACATAATAGAATCAAAAGATGAGAAAAAATTAATAAATGCTACAGTTTTGTGCTTCTCCAAACAGGAAAATCTTTAAAGATGATAAACTAGCTATGTTTAATAGCAACTATTAATTTTGAATGAATAGTAAATAATCATATTTTTCCCCCTTTGGGCCAAATGCAACTTCAAAATTTTTTTCAGTATACTGTTATGGGGAAAAAATACTGAGTCAGGCACTTGAAACATTTACCCTCCCTATGTAGTCCACACAATAATCAGGTTTAGATAGTAAAAAAAAAAAAATCTATTTGACTTTTCTTTTTTACTAATCTTTTAATTATATTCCCAGTGACCTAACTCAGAACATATGGAAGAAAATAGTGGAATGGTTTTTCCAGAGTCAATTTAAGTTACTTCAGAAACTACAGTCCTTGCTTTGGAAACATGGAGTCTTACCCTCTTACCAGGAAAGTCTCCCAGTCCTCATTCTTTAATAAAGTTTTTGAGAAAGAAAAAAAGCTATCACTATGTGAACTCAATAAATATTGGAAAATTAAAACTAAGTGATCATTATCTTTACCATACTGTAATGAACTCTTTGAGTAGAATCATAAATCTTGAGTTTGGTTATCCAGACCAACCTCCTATTCGATGAGAAATTATTAATAGAGAATAAAAAAGAAATAGATCCATTCAATGTTTCAAATTCCTCAGATGCAGGTGGGGCAGCTACCCCAGGGTACTGCTGAGTGGAGATGGCCAGTAAGGCTTAAAAGCAAAACTCTTGCCTTCATGAAGGAAGAATGGGAATAGCGTTTAGCCAAGAACAAAAGTAGCCCTTTCCTTAAAAAAGTTAAATCAGATCCCTTCTCTTCTGATTCTTCAAGAAGCAACATCAGCAGGCTTAAGCATTAGTAAAATAATAATAAACTAGTAAAAAAGAAATATAAATAAGAGAGCATGTGTGTGTCTAAGTAGAGGTCTGGGAGAATTTTCCTCACCCCAACCCACCCCCACCCCTGCTTCCCCCCTTTTAAAATGTGAATCTTCCCAGGAGTAGTCAGCCAACACCTTTACCTGCGAAATCTTCGGCAGAAAGAGTAGGGCCAGGACATAAAGAAAAGTAGGAGAGGAAGGGTAACCTTGCGAAGATCTTAAGGGAGAGGTGGGGGGAGGGGTGGTGCTTGCACAGAAGTTTCTAATTTTACCTTAAAGTTACCCTAATCAGACAACCTTTTCTGTCCCTTCATCTCTCTAGCCTTATGCGGAGACCACATATTCTAATTCATACAATATTAACAAATCGTAAAGAAAAGTGCCATCACACCTTCAGCAGTTTGCGGGCCTGCGTGATATTTCAGTTCAAATGTTCGTCTCTAGAAACACATTTTAAAACGTTTTAACCTGGCACACGGGCTCTCACACAAACTCACTGCTGAAGGTGGCACCGAGTCTCAAGGGCGGCGCGCCCTGACCCCGGCTCCTCTGAGAAACAGCGGTCGGGTTTCACCTTGAGCAGAGCCCCGCCCGCACACCTCTGGGGTCCCGCCCCCGACCACGGTCCTTATATTCTCCCCCAGGGATGCGCCTGCATCCCTGCCAAGAGCCGCCGCAGGGACCGCACTCCCGGGCCGGGTCGCTCTGAGGATGGAGAAGAGGGCTCGGAGCTCCTCCAGAGACGCCCACAGGAGAGGCAGCGGCTCCTCGCACAAGGAGAGCAAAAGGGCGAAGACAGACAGGGGCGGCCGAGGCCGCGGCCGCCGGGATGCCGAAGCGGAGCAGCCGGCCCTCGGGCGGGCAGGGAGCCCGAGCGAACCCCGAGCGCCGGCAGCCACTGTGGTGGACGTGGATGAAGTCCGGGGCTCTGGCGAAGAGGGCACCGAAGTAGTGGCGCTGCTGGAGAGCGAGCGGCCCGAGGAAGGTACAGCGGGCAGGCTGAGGCCCCGGGAGAGGGTGCGGTCTTTCCAAGTGGTACCCAAGAAATGTCAGTTAAGGTGCAACGAGTCACCGCCCTGAGAGCTATAGAGGTCGGAGCAGCCGGCTGGACCTGCTCAGGTTCCCAGGAAATGAAAGACAGCGAGTCAGGACCCGCTGACCCACCAGTGGTGGAGACCAAAATGCATCAGAAGAAATACAAATAACATCATTGTTCGCTGGGGTCAGCCACGGTCGGGAGGCGGGAGGGAGTGTGGTCCAGGTTGGGGACCAACATGCCGAAGGAACCTTGCAGCTGCTCCTGTGGCTGGAAGAGTATGTGGGCCCCCAGTTTAAGAAATGCAGGAGCTGAGGATTCAGGGTAGTTTGTGGCTTATTCTCGGCTCTTCATCAGACTTAATCTAAAAGCATTTTACACCTTCCTTGCGCTGATCGTTCTTTCTAAAAGTAGAGACATAGAGCCAAGAAAAGCCAGATCTCAGCTAACCATTTGGGAACACCAACAGTACCCACCACAGAGGGTAATTGTGAGGATAAAATGAGCTAACACAAACATTAAAATGAGCTCACATAAAAGGAGCTAAGATAAACACTCAAAATGCTTATCTTACACAAAGCCTGGAAAGAATATACATATAATATAAATGCTCAGAGCAGAATCTTTGCAAGCTAAAAGAGGCAAGTTAGACCAAAGGGAGGGAATCTCAGGGAAAAGGGTCTCTTTGGCTTCTGCAGGTGAAACAACTCTTAGGAGCAAATTTATCTGCTTCCAATCCTTTTTTTTTTTTTAAATTTAATTTTTGGCCACACCCTGTGGCATGTGGAACCTTAGTTCCCTGACCAGGGACTGACCTCATGCCTCCTGAAGTGGAAGGTGGAATCATAACTACTGGACCACCAAGGAAGTCCCTGACTCTAATCCATCTTATAATAAATGAAGAAAAAACTCATTCCCTTAATATAGGATGAAGGAGGTTTAACTTTAAAGGAAGGTAAATAAGGAGTAGTGTTATACTACTTTCTGCTGACTACGAAATTTTAACATTTCCCAGCTAGCAGCACTTTCCTATATGCTGTAGCATTGAAAGCTATGACTTGAGAAATATTTCAGCAGTTGGGCTGTGGTTTATGCTGACCATGTTAATGCTGTTTTTGCCTACCTGATGCCTTTTCATGGATCAGAAATTTCTGATTATTAAAGGGTTATTGGATTCACTGCTACATTAATGCTGAGGTTAGTATTGTGAGTCATTAGTATTGTGAGTATTAATGCTGAGTAAGTATTGTGCTTCAGATCATATGGGTGGGGTAGGAAAGGAAGGGAGTCCCATTTTTGGANAAATCTATTTGACTTTTCTTTTTTACTAATCTTTTAATTATATTCCCAGTGACCTAACTCAGAACATATGGAAGAAAATAGTGGAATGGTTTTTCCAGAGTCAATTTAAGTTACTTCAGAAACTACAGTCCTTGCTTTGGAAACATGGAGTCTTACCCTCTTACCAGGAAAGTCTCCCAGTCCTCATTCTTTAATAAAGTTTTTGAGAAAGAAAAAAAGCTATCACTATGTGAACTCAATAAATATTGGAAAATTAAAACTAAGTGATCATTATCTTTACCATACTGTAATGAACTCTTTGAGTAGAATCATAAATCTTGAGTTTGGCTATCCAGACCAACCTCCTATTCGATGAGAAATTATTAATAGAGAATAAAAAAGAAATAGATCCATTCAATGTTTCAAATTCCTCAGATGCAGGTGGGGCAGCTACCCCAGGGTACTGCTGAGTGGAGATGGCCAGTAAGGCTTAAAAGCAAAACTCTTGCCTTCATGAAGGAAGAATGGGAATAGCGTTTAGCCAAGAACAAAAGTAGCCCTTTCCTTAAAAAAGTTAAATCAGATCCCTTCTCTTCTGATTCTTCAAGAAGCAACATCAGCAGGCTTAAGCATTAGTAAAATAATAATAAACTAGTAAAAAAGAAATATAAATAAGAGAGCATGTGTGTGTCTAAGTAGAGGTCTGGGAGAATTTTCCTCACCCCAACCCACCCCCACCCCTGCTTCCCCCCTTTTAAAATGTGAATCTTCCCAGGAGTAGTCAGCCAACACCTTTACCTGCGAAATCTTCGGCAGAAAGAGTAGGGCCAGGACATAAAGAAAAGTAGGAGAGGAAGGGTAACCTTGCGAAGATCTTAAGGGAGAGGTGGGGGGAGGGGTGGTGCTTGCACAGAAGTTTCTAATTTTACCTTAAAGTTACCCTAATCAGACAACCTTTTCTGTCCCTTCATCTCTCTAGCCTTATGCGGAGACCACATATTCTAATTCATACAATATTAACAAATCGTAAAGAAAAGTGCCATCACACCTTCAGCAGTTTGCGGGCCTGCGTGATATTTCAGTTCAAATGTTCGTCTCTAGAAACACATTTTAAAACGTTTTAACCTGGCACACGGGCTCTCACACAAACTCACTGCTGAAGGTGGCACCGAGTCTCAAGGGCGGCGCGCCCTGACCCCGGCTCCTCTGAGAAACAGCGGTCGGGTTTCACCTTGAGCAGAGCCCCGCCCGCACACCTCTGGGGTCCCGCCCCCGACCACGGTCCTTATATTCTCCCCCAGGGATGCGCCTGCATCCCTGCCAAGAGCCGCCGCAGGGACCGCACTCCCGGGCCGGGTCGCTCTGAGGATGGAGAAGAGGGCTCGGAGCTCCTCCAGAGACGCCCACAGGAGAGGCAGCGGCTCCTCGCACAAGGAGAGCAAAAGGGCGAAGACAGACAGGGGCGGCCGAGGCCGCGGCCGCCGGGATGCCGAAGCGGAGCAGCCGGCCCTCGGGCGGGCAGGGAGCCCGAGCGAACCCCGAGCGCCGGCAGCCACTGTGGTGGACGTGGATGAAGTCCGGGGCTCTGGCGAAGAGGGCACCGAAGTAGTGGCGCTGCTGGAGAGCGAGCGGCCCGAGGAAGGTACAGCGGGCAGGCTGAGGCCCCGGGAGAGGGTGCGGTCTTTCCAAGTGGTACCCAAGAAATGTCAGTTAAGGTGCAACGAGTCACCGCCCTGAGAGCTATAGAGGTCGGAGCAGCCGGCTGGACCTGCTCAGGTTCCCAGGAAATGAAAGACAGCGAGTCAGGACCCGCTGACCCACCAGTGGTGGAGACCAAAATGCATCAGAAGAAATACAAATAACATCCACCGAATACCATTGTTCGCAGGGGTCAGCCACGGTCGGGAGGCGGGAGGGAGTGTGGTCCAGGTTGGGGACCAACATACCGAAGGAACCTTGCAGCCGCTCCTGTGGCTGGAAGAGTACGTGGGCCCCTAGTTTAAGAAATGCAGGAGCTGAGGATTCAGGGTAGTTTGTGGCTTATTCTCGGCTCTTCATCAGACTTAATCTAAAAGNTGATCCAACCCTAATATCAAGGACTGAGCTAGAGGTGCTAGTCAGTAAATGTGGTGAAGTTCTAATATAATTTTTCTTTTCTTTTGTCAAGGTACCACGCCTTCCAGTTTAGGGGCCTGTGAGTGGCTTCTTGTCCTCACATCCCTGCTCTTCATCATCGTGACCTTTCCTTTTTCTATCTGGTTCTGCATAAAGGTGAGATTCCATGAGGACCTAACGAGTAATTTCCTGGTGTCTCTCACTTGCCACCCCATGTCCACTCTCATTTCTGTGTTTTGATGCTTGCTGTCTGCTCTGCATGGAATGTACTCACTCCCACTCACCTTGCAGAAGAGCTCTTACTCTTTTATACCTGCTCAAAGAGAAGTGAGAAGCTTTCCTTGACTCCTCCAGATTGTCATTCCCTTCCTTGTGCTCTCATCTCCCCCACCTTCCTCATCCATTCTAGCAATTACCACAAGTATAATGTTTGTAGATACACAATCCACGCCAGTATTCTTGGGCTTCCCTGGTGGCTCAGCTGGTTAAGAATCCACCTGCAATGAGGGAGACCTGGGTTTGATCCCTGTGTTGGGAAGATCCCTTGAAGAAGGGAACAGCTACCCTCTCCAGTATTCTGGCCTGGAGAATTCCATGGACTGTATAGGCCATGGGGTTGCAAAGAGTAGGACAGGACTGAGCGACTTTCACTCACTTAAGTCTCTGCCATTAGACTGAGAGCCCCTTCAAGACAGGACCTATATCCAGTTGATCTACACTCTATACTAACACGAAGACCGGCCCAGAATAGGTCATGGTGCCTATTATTAACACATCCAGGAAACAGGCAGCTTCAAGAGATCACGAGTGGCAAACATCTTGGGCCCATAGGTGGCGCTAGTGGTGAAGAACCCTCCTACCTGCCAATACCAGGCACCAGGAGACATAAGAGGTGAAAGTTACATCCCTGGGGCCAGAAGGTCCCCTGGAGGAGGGCATGGCAACCCACTCCAGTATTCTTGCCTGTAGAATCCCATGGACAGTGGAGCCTGGCAGGCAACAGTCCATAGGATCACAACGAGACATAACTGAAGCAACTTGGCATGCACACACAGGTGGTTTTACATGTGTCTGAAGCTGTCCCTGAAGTAAATGAAGACTTGTGTCAGTTTGGGAAGAACATACCAAGATGGAATTAGAAGTGCAAGGGATTTGTGGGGAGACACTGTAAGAAAGATTGAGACTGGAAGTAGGGAAGGGAAAACCTTCCGCGAAGGAGGCAGATCTAACACCTGTGATCTGAGAAGGGGAAGGATTGGACAGAAGGAGCTCAGACTGTGGGATACCTTCAGGAAAGTCTTGGACCTACTGAAAGGGAACTCCTGAGCAAAGTTAGCCTTGGAGATGAGTCTCACAATGGACAGAAATGGCCAGGAGATGAGTCTCACAATGGACAGAAATGGCCAGGAGATGAGTCTCACAATGGACAGAAATGATCAGGAGATGAGTCTCACAATGGACAGAAATGGCCCTTGTATCCCTGCCATTCTTAGTCACTGGCAGGAGTGGCCCGGAAGAGCATGCCTTTGGCAGGAATGCTGCAGATGCTGCTGAGGCTGTTGCCAATTTCATGCAAGCCCTCCTTCCTCCTCTTCTCCTTCATTTTCATAAGAGGGTGTTGGATTTTGTCAAATGCCTTTTCTTCACCCATTGAGACGATGACATGGTATTTGCTCTTTATTCTCCTAATGTGGTATATTGTATTCATTGAATTTTGGGTGTTAAATCAACTATATATTCCTAGGATAAGTCCCATTGGGTGTATAAACCTTTTAATATGTTATTGGAGGCAGGTTGCTTGTTATCTTGTTGAGAAGTTTTGCATTTATATTCATGAGAGATATTGGTCTATAGTTTTCCTTTCTTGTGATGTCTCTGTCTTGTTTTGGTATCGGGGTAATCCTGGCCTCAGAGAATGAGGTGGGAGAATTTGTGAAGAACTGCTGATAATTCCTCTTTAAATCTTTGGCAGAATTTACCAGTGAGGTCATCTGGCCCTGGACTTTTCTTTGTTGGAAATTTTTTAACTACTAATTCAATCTTTTAATTCTGGGTCTTTTTCACTTTTATTTCTCCTTCTTGAATCAGTTTTGGTAGTTTGTGGCTCTGTGGGAATTTGTTTATTTTACTTGTTATCTAATTTGTTGGTGTATAGTTGTTCATAGTATTTTCATCTATAATCTTTTTTATTTCTATAAGGATAGTAGTGATGTCTCTGTCATTCCTCTTTGGCTCCTGATTTCAACATCTTAATCTCTCTTTTGTCTTGGTCAGTCTAGTTAAATATTTGTCAATTTTGGTGAACTTTTCAAAGAACCAACTATGATTCTTTTGGGTTCAACTATGGTTTCAATTAATTTCCTCTAACATTTTTCTATTTTCTATTGCATTTATCTCCACTATAATCTTTTCTCTTTCTGCTTACTTTGGGTTTCGTTTGTGCTTCTGTTTCTAGCGTCAAAAAATTAGTGTACCCCATCCTGAACCCTGTACCTGTGGTGGATTCATGTTGATGTATGGCAAAACCAATACAATAGTGTAGAGTAATTAACCTCCAATTAAAATAAATAAATTTATATTTTAAAAATTAGTATATTATTTTGAGGTATTTGTTTTCATTTATTATAGATAGTTACAGATATAAATTTTCCTCTAAGCATTGCTTTAGTTTCATCCCATCATTTTGGTATCTTGAGGTTTTGTTTTCATTCATCTCCCAGTGTTTCCAGTTCCTTTTGTGATAAATTCTTTGACCTGTTGGTTAGAGTGTGTGGTTTAATTTCCCAAATATCCTTTTGTTATTGATTTCTAATTTCATTTCATTGTTATAGGAGAATATACTTTGTGTGGTTTCAATAAATTTACTGAGGTTTTTTTCAATGGCCTAGCATATGGTCTATCCTGGAGATGTTCCATGTTTTCACAAAACGAATATCTACTCTTCTATTGTTGAGTGGAATTATGCATAGATGTCTGTTAGGTCTAGTTTGCTTATGGTGTTGTTGAAATCTTTTCTTTCTTTGTTGACCTTCTGTCTAGTTCTTTTACCCACAATTGAAAGTGGGATAGGAAGGTCTCTAACTATTATTGTTGAATTGTCTATTTTTATCTTCTTTTGTTGGTTTTTGCCCTGAATATGCTGGAGCTCTATTTTTAGGTACATACATGTTTACTGTTGTTATACTTTCCTGATGCATTGACACTTAGCATTTGACAATGTCACTTTTAGCATTTCACAATGTCCCTCTTAATCACTAGTAACATTTTGGTGTGTTGGTTTTAAACTCCATTTTGTCAGTGTGGTCATTCCTGCTATTTTTTCGGTTACTCTGTATGGTGTAGTTTTTTCTGTCCTTTTACTTTCAACCTATTTGTACTTTTGACTAGAAAGTGTGTCACCTACAGACAACGTATAGTTGGCTGCAGGCTCTTCTTGAAGGGTGATCTGAGCACCTGCATGGCTGCCATAGGTTTGTATGTAGCTAATAAGAGATTCACGTAAAAGCTATTAATGCATCAGTCAGAGCAAAAATGCAAGATTAAATATGCTGTGATTTCTTTGGTTTGGTGGAAGCAATTATGTTTTAGACAATCATGAGTCCTTAATCAAAATTCTGTCCACAGGCTCAAAAATTAACATGGTCAATATACTTTTTCATTGGTTCCTGCAATTCTACATTTTGAAAATGTAAGTTTTAAGAGAAATTTTTTCTTGTTTCTCAAAACGAGAGATTTCTGATACTTATAATCACTGTCATGCCAAGGTCTTTTGAAGACTTCATTTTTCTCTCTTAGAGTAATTCAAAAGTATTACATTTCCCTTTAGGTTGTACAGGAGTATGAGAGAGTAATTATATTCCGACTGGGACATCTGCTTCCTGGACGAGCCAAAGGCCCTGGTAAGAACAATCTTCTTTACACCACACCCCCCACAAGAAATTTGCCAATTTTATCAATTCATGTATATCTGTAATATGGCCCTTAGATGCCATGAAGTAACTTGACTCACGATATCTTCATTTTTCAGTCTGTTATTTGTAACACCGGTTATTAAGAAATTCTTCAGAGAGCATTACTACTAGGTCACTAGTGACCAAAAGAGAGTGGATGCAGAGAGCCATGTGCTAGGGCCAGCCTGGCTGGAGCAGGAAGTGGGTTAGGACCTACGGCCAGGCACTCGATACATTACACTGGGTGGGTGAGGACTGACTAGCCAACCAGAGGCTGATATGATGCTGCTGTCCTGATTACCTCTGGGACTCCCAGTATAAGAAATACCACATCAAGGTTGCTGGCTCTAAAGTTGGTCACCTTGGTACACACATGGATTCAAAAACTAGGGTTTTATAGAGCACCTAAAAGGCACTAGTTAAGCACCAATGCTAACAATAATGCATAAGACACTCGTGTTAGAGAGTTTAAATCTGATGAAGGAGGCAGATGTGTAACCCAAGATCTGGACAGGTCAGCACCCTGACCAAGCTGACCATACAGCCCATTTTACTGGGTATAATCCCTGATTGGGCCTGTTGTCCCGGTGTAGTCCTTTCCTTTCACCCCTAAACATGTCCCATATGGAACAACAAATTATTTGGTAACCTTAGCAACAACAAACACAACACAGGGTGGAGGTGTGATGGCCCAATGGTCTGTGCATAGACCATGGAGGCTAAGAAAAGTGACACAGCCTTCAACTTGACACCAAAAAAGTGAACCCCAAACAGCCTCCATGCCAGCTATTCACCTGTCACTTCCCTTGCCCCCTCTTTCTAGGCCTTTTCTTCTTTTTGCCCTGCCTGGATACCTACCACAAGGTTGATCTTCGTCTCCAAACCTTGGAGATACCCTTTCATGAGGTAAGCCAACTGGGGGATTTTGCTTTCTGTTTACATTTTTCCTGACTAAGCACTCTACCAATTCTGGCCTAGAAGAAAATGACTATTCTTGCTCAAAAGCAGAGAAAAAAAAAGAAAGAAAGATTACATCAAAATTTAAAACTCCTATACATCAAAGGACACAATCAGCAGAATGAAAAGGCAACTTACAGAATGGGGGAAAATTGCAAATATTCTCTCTTATAAGAGGTTAATATCCAAAATATATTAAACCTTATAACTCAACAAGTAAGCAAACAATCCAAGTAAAATGGACAAAGGCCTTAGTGATAGTTAATTTTATGTGTCAACCTGACTAAGGCATGGTACCCAATCATTTGTTCAAATACATCTGGATGTTGCTGTTATGGTATTCTTTAGATAAAATATATATTTAAATTGAATGACTGAGTAAAGATTGCCCTCTATATATGATATATTGTATATACCTTGACTTGAATGGACATATTTCTCCAAAAAAGATATTTAAATAGCCAATTAACATGTGAAAAGATGCTCTGTGTCACTAAAATCATTAGAGAAATGCAAATAAAAAACACAATGAGATACCACCTCACATCTATTAGGATGGCAGTTAGTAAGAAAAAAAAAAAATAATGTGTTGGCAAAGATGTAAAGAAATTGGAACCCTTGTATACTGCTGGTGGGAATGTAAAACGGTGTAGCTACTGTAGAAAAGAGTTACTCAAAAATTAAAAATAGAATTACCATATAATCTACCAATTCTACTTTTGGGTATATAGACTCCAAAGAATTGAAAGCAGGCTAATTGAAGAGATGCTTATATACCTGTGTGCATAACATCAGTTCACAATGGCCACAGAGGCGGAAGCAATCCATGTGCCCATCAATGGCTGAATAAACAAAATGTGGCCTATACTGACAATGGGATACTAATCAGCCTTAAAAAAGAATGACATTCTGGCACATACTACAACATGGATGAACTTTGGGAAATTTTTGCTAAGTGAAATAAGCCAGTCACAAAAAGACAAATACTGTATGACTCCTGTATGGGGAACCTGGAGGAATGAGATTCAGAGCAACAGAAAGTGAAGGATCGTTGTGGGGACTGGGGGTGGAGAGAACTGAGAGGTGTTTCAGTGGGTTTCAGTTTTGCAAGATGAAAAGAGTTCTGGATGCTTGTTGCTCAACAGTGTGAATGTATCTAATTCTACTGAATTGTGCATGTCAAAATGGTCAAGATGGTGAATTTGATGTTCTGTTCATTTTACCACAATTAAAAATTAAATGTTGAGTTAACATCTAGACTTTCCTGTTACTGATTCTGATTTATCAGCCTTTCCTGAATGGCCTCCTACTTTCCGTTTGAGGTTCTTTCTCATTCTTTCTTTTGGCAAACAGAAATGTGAATAATAAAAATGATATTTGTTTAAAAGGCTTATTTTAGATAATAAAATGTGGAAAAAGAATAAGACATACACTTAATCCTGTTACCCATAGAGTTGATATTTTGGAATGTATCCTTCAAACTTTTCTATATATGTGGATATACTTTCAGACAAGTGTATATATATATACACACATCATATATACATATATATATCATATATACATGTATACATCATATATATCAATCATACCATACATACCTATTTGGTCACCTATCCTTTTTCACGCAAAAATATACTGTTACCATCTTTTTATATATTAGCTATGTTTCTACCTCTGTTTCAAATAGACATACAGCATTTCATTGTGTGGATTTTACTCAATTAATTTACTTTTAACTAATTGAGTTTAGTAACTGGAATTTACTCAACTAATTCCCTATTGTTGATATTATTTCTAAACTTTCTTGGCTGCTGCATTGCATGGCATGGGCTTCCCTGATGGCTCAGTGGGTAAAGAATCCACTTGCAATGCAGGGGACACAGGAGATGTGGGTTTGATCTCTGGGTCAGAAAGATCCCCTGGAGAAGGAAATGGCAACCTGCTCCGGTATGCTTGCCTGGAAAACCCCATGGACACAGGAGCCTAGCGGGCTACAGTCCAAAGGTTGCAGAGTCAGACATGACTAAGCATACAGGCCCTGCATGGGATATGGAAGCTCAGTTCTCAGACCAGGAATTGAATCCAGACCTCCAGCAGTGAAAGCTCCAAGTCCTAACCACTGGACTGCCAAGGAACTCTCTATTTCTAATTTTTTCTTATAATAAGCAGTACTGTGAATCACATCTTTATAGTTAAATCCTTAAAATATATCCTTTTGTCTAAAACAGGAAATGTTGTACACATACATCTCTTAGGGCTTTTGATAGGTATCACAAACTGCCCTCTAAATATACACTCAGTACACATGAGTACTGGTTTCCCAGAATGTGTTGCTGTTTTAGCAGATTTTTTTTGGCATCAGTTTAAAAAGACCTGATATACAATCAACTGGATGTTTTCATATAAGAAAATTATTCCTGATTTTTTTTTACAAAAAGATTTATAACAGGATTCCTTTAAATTGAGTTATTTAGTGTATTTAATACAAACTCCATAATTTTTTCCAATGTCTATTTGATTAAAGACTGAGCCAACTACTCTTTTTTTTTTTTTCTTCTTACTATTATCTTTCTCTGAGAAAATACCCTTTGGACATATTTAACCCCTCTATCCTTATGTGGGAAAGAAGCCATCAGGCCTGTCATCCAAAATTTTTTTTTCTGCCTAGATTGTAACCAAAGACATGTTTGTGATGGAGATAGATGCCATCTGCTACTACCGCATGGAAAATGCCTCTCTTCTCCTAAACAGTCTTGCTCATGTGTCCAAAGCTGTCCAATTCCTTGTGCAAACCACCATGAAGCGTCTCCTAGCACATCGATCCCTCACTGAAATTCTTCTTGAGAGGAAGAACATTGCTCAAGATGTAAAGGTACTTAGATGAATTTAACACCAAGTATGTTGAAATATCTCTTTACCTTTTATTCCTTTCTTCATCGACCATTTACTGAATCTTCCTTGTGCCATGCATGTTAAAGGTACAGTCCCGAAAGGAGCTGACCATTAAGAGGTTGCCAATCAGACCCTGAACCGGTCCTAGTCACCCATCTGTGCGATTAGTCAGTCATTGCCACGCTTTTTCTTCTCACCCTCCCCCAGTGTCTGGAAGGAGGGGTTGGTGGGATAAAAAATGATAAGGAATGTATCTGGGGACCTTACAGTCTAGTTGGGGAAACAAGCAAAGTTAAATAATGATAAAGACTGAAAAATTTTATCAGGTTAAAAGAGGCAAAATATCACAGACCTTTAAGTGGTTAATTACCAAATGATCCAGATTTGATTGAGTTGGGGTGAAAAGAGAGAAAAACAAGAACTGCCTCACAAGCAGCAGCATCTAGCCCTGCAGAGAGCAAGCTCAGCANGGGGACCTTACAGTCTAGTTGGGGAAACAAGCAAAGTTAAATAATGATAAAGACTGAAAAATTTTATCAGGTTAAAAGAGGTAAAATATCACAGACCTTTAAGTGGTTAATTACCCAATCAATGATCCAGATTTGATTGAGTTGGGGTGAAAAGAGAGAAAAACAAGAACTGCCTCACAAGCAGCATCTAGCCCTGCAGAGAGCAAGCTCAGACACTTCGCTCACAACCAGGATGGGTGTCTGCGATTCTTACCAAGACAAGTTGGCAGAGGTGTTCAGAAGAGAGATGAGAACAGAGCAGCATGCTAGGTAGCTGGCCAGCCAAGTGGCAGTCACCATCAGTGATGGGGGCTGTCACTGAGGCCAGGAGGCGCCCAGGCCCTGAACTGACTTAGGAGGTTACGATCAAGTCTAGCTAAAGGAAGACCTCCAGCAGAAGCAACAAAGGATTGAAGGCACTGATAATGATTATTCTTGATGAGGCCTAGGCAGACACAGCTGAGACAAGGAGGTGTCCGAATGTTTGTGGCTTGTCCAATTCATCACCGATAAAATTGGAATTAGCATCCTAGTGAAAATGGAAGAATTCAGGAAGTAAGAGAAGCTGAAAAGGGAGAAAGTTAGAACAAGAAGACACAGGGAAGTTGCTGCTCTGGAATTTAAAAACCACTCTCGTGTGCTCCACTCTATCTTCCCTTCAACCCTCTCTGTTCATCCCTCCTCAAGGGATAATGGATAAGGTCCAGATGCTTGACATTCAAGCTCACCCTTGTTATGCTGAATTATAATTTATATATTTACACATTTGTTTCCCCAGAACTTGAACTCCATTCTGTTAGGGGTCATATTTTATTCCTCTTTTTGTCCTCAGTACTTGGTCCTGGGCTCTTACACAGGAGCCAGATACTGGGTTTTTGGATGAGTGAATAAATGACCCAACTGTTGTAGCCTCAGCTTTGCCGTCTTTCCTCCGGTGTGTCTGATCATCTAGGCAAGTGTTTCTCTAGCGTTCAGTGTGTCTATGCTTCCATGCCTCCTCTTAGGCTGTTCCTCGCAGAGCTGGACATGGCTGAGCGACTAAGCACAGCCCAGCACTGCACCAAATACTTTCCCTTTCCCCACCGGCAAGATTGTATTGTTCTTTAAGATGCCACCTCCTCTGTGAAGTCTTTTTCAACATTTCTTCCTCCCATCAACCCCTCAAATTAGTCTGCTCAGGGTTCCCAGTGTACTAAGCTATCTAGTCCCCAAGAAATCATCAGAAATAAGTTAAAAAGGAAAAAGAGTATGGCCCACCTATTGCTCCATGCCTGCCCCTCCTTTCCAGAACCCACAGTTCATTTTCTTCCCAATCCTGGGATGGGGAGGTAGGGGAGACGGGTGCCAACAACAGGAAGTGAAAGCTCCCATAAATGAATATTATATGGAAGAGAATATCCTATGAGAGAGAGACTAAAAATATTGGTTCTCTAACAAATGCATTTTAGAACAAATTTAACAAATGTGCTGTGGGCTAACTTGCTTCAGTCATGTCCAACTTTTTGCGACCCTATGGACTGTAGCCCGCCAGGCTCCTCTGTCCATGGGATTCTCAAAGCAAAAATACTAGAGTGGGTTGCCATTCCCTTCTCCAGGGGATTTTCCTGACCCAGGGATTGAACCTACATCTCTTACATCTCCACATTGGCAGGCAAGTTCTTTACCACTAGCGCCACCTGGGAAGCCCCAATAATAAATGTATTTTAGAGCAAATTTAACAAACATAACCATCTCTATTATTTCTTATAGATTTTGTAACAAACCACAAATCACCACCAGTTTTATCTTATGATTTCAAGGCCAGAAGTCCAAAACACGTCTCACTGGGCCAGAGTCAAGGTGTCAGCGGGGACTGGTTCCTTCCGGAGGTTCAGAGAGGAAAATCCATTTCCTCACCCTTTTCGGCGCTGGGTGGCCACCTGCATTCTTTAGATTGTGGCCCCTTCCTCTGTCTTCAAATCACAGCACTCCAGCCTCTGCTTGCATCATCACATCACTTTCTCCTCTTCTGCAGCCAGATGTCGCCCACCCCAACCACGCTTCCCTCTTAAAAGGACCCTTGCTGTTGCTTTTTGGGCCCACTGGGAAGATCCAGGATAAGAGCCTTGAACTTAAATTGCATCTGCCGAGTTTCTTTTAGGGTAACATTCACAGGTTCCAGGGATGTCTTTAGGAACCATTAGTCAGCCTACCACACCATCTTTAATTCCACCAGTATTTGTTGAGTGGCACTGTGCAAACTAAACAGTTTTTGGCAAGGCCTTATAATGTTAAAATGGAAAGGGAAGGACATAATGGCCTTTCAGAAGAAATGTGCTTTCTCAGTGCAATGGCCATCAGCGCACCCAGAGGTTCTCACTGATGTCTCAACTCTTCCCTCCACAGGTTGCCTTGGATGCGGTGACCTGTATTTGGGGAATCAAAGTGGAGAGAACAGAAATGTGGGTAGGAAATTAACCAGGAAGAACAATATGATAAAGGGAAATATTTTGATCTTATTTAAAATCTTCTATTTGAAAATTTTTCATTGAATGAGTACTGTAGCCATATTAGCATACATTTGGAAGAAAGAAAAATTTACANTGGAGAGAACAGAAATGTGGGTAGGAAATTAACCAGGAAGAACAATATGATAAAGGGAAATATTTTGATCTTATTTAAAATCTCCTATTTGAAAAATTTTCATTGAATGAGTACTGTAGCCATATTAGCATAAATTTGGAAGAAAGAAAAATTTACATATTATATTATTACTATAACACAACCACTATAAACATCTGGGTAATAACTGTCATATTTTCTATGGATTTAAACATTTTCTAAGGTAAAATTCACATAACATAAAACATCATTTTTAACCATTTAAAATTGAAACTCAGTGGTTTTTAGTATATTCACAGAGCAGCACAACCACCACTGCCATATAATTCCAGAATATTTTTATCATCTCCAAAAGAAAACCTGCATCCATTAAGCAGGAACCCTTCATTTCTGCCTCAGCCCCCAGCCCCTGACAACCACTGACTCCTCTCTGTCTNCGGGATTGGAGGATAAAGGAAAAACAAGTAAAAAAATTTTTTACAGTGAAAGTTTTAAAATCTTAAACTGCCCTCAGGGAGCCCCAATGTCTTTATGAATGGAAAGAGCACAGAGCCAAGGCCCCTCCTGCCCCACCGAGTCCACAGGGCAGTCCACATCAAGACAGCACCCTTCCCCCGGGCTCCACTTCCTGCCCCGAATCTCTGACCTCCTCCAGGTCAAGGATCTTCATTCTCTGGGTACCAACATCCCCAAAGATCAGCTTTGTCTTCACTTGCCTAGCACACAGGGCCCCTCTGTTTGAGTACCTGGTGATCCCTTTCTACCTGTGCAGTGGTCCAGTCACCACCCCCTAGGATAAATGTGATTCTTCCTCACTTCAAGGAACTTGCAAGTACATCTGGATGGCATTTTAGTCCATTTTAGGCCTCAGGGTCAACGAGAACCTGGCCAGTTGGATTTTCAGGGATCTATAGTAGAACATTAGCAACTTTTCAAAGCCGAGAGATAGACTTTCTGGACCACCTCATCCTCAGGTGGGCTCACCACACGGCACCACACTGTATCAGATGGAACTGTGGCATCCTGGCTCAGGAGCCCCACGCTGTCAAAGACAAGCACNGGGATCTATAGTAGAACATTAGCAACTTTTCAAAGCCGAGAGATAGACTTTCTGGACCACCTCATCCTCAGGTGGGCTCACCACACGGCACCACACTGTATCAGATGGAACTGTGGCATCCTGGCACAGGAGCCCCACGCTGTCAAAGACAAGCACTGTACCCTCCATTTGCCCCAGGCTACACAGGCTTCTATTTTTCTGACTGCTTCTCGCCACACTGTAGGCCAGACCCTGATGCCTTGCCAGGCTTCCCAGGTGGCACAAATGGTAAAGAACCCGATGCCAATGCAGGAGACACAAGAGATGAGGGTTCGATCTCTGCGTGGGAAAGATCCCCTGGAGGAGGACACAGCAACCCACTCCAGTATTCTTGCCTGGAGAATCCCATGGACAGAGGANCTCAGGAGCCCCACGCTGTCAAAGACAAGCACCGCACCCTCCATTTTGCCCCAGGCTACACAGGCTTCTATTTTTCTGACTGCTTCTTGCCACACTGTAGGCCAGACCCTGATGCCTTGCCAGGCTTCCCAGGTGGCACAAATGGTAAAGAACCTGATGCCAATGCAGGAGACACAAGAGACGAGGGTTCGATCTCTGCATGGGAAAGATCCCCTGGAGGAGGACACAGCAACCCACTCCAGTATTCTTGCCTGGAGAATCCCATGGACAGAGGAGCCTGGCTGGCTACAGTCCACGGGGTCGCAAAGAGTCGGAAATGACTGAGGCGACTTAGCATGCACACTGATGCCTTGCCAGGATAGCATAGCAGGGCTTTTACCTCAGGGGAGAAAATCTGGGGTAGGAAGGTTGTCGGTGGGACTGGTGGGGGGGTTCTCATTAAAAGTGCTACCCTTTGTTTGCTTTTTTAGAAAATATGTCTCATGACATTGCATTTGCTTCGCTTACCCTTACATCTTTGCCTCACAGTCTTCTCACCTGATATGTGTGTGTGCTCAGTTCAGTCGCGGCAGACTCTGTGACCCCATGGACTGTAGCCCGCCAGGCTCTTCTGCTAATGGGATTTTCCAGGCAAGAATACTGGAGCAGGTTGCCGTTTCCTCCTCCAGGGGATCTTCCTGACCTAGGGATCGAACCTGTGTCTCCTGCATTGGCAAGCGGATTCTTTACCACTGAGCAACCTAGGAAGCCTATCAACTGACATATTAACATGTAATTTTAGAAACTTGTTAAAAAGGCATTATTTTGGGAGAATGTGATTGCAACCCAACCCCCATGCACCAGTCTTTCTCCAATTTTGCCTGCTCTTGCCTAACTCTCCACATCGTTTCACCCAGTTCTTCCTCCCAGAGTTGGAGCCTATTTCCTACAATCTCCCTTCACATACATCCCTGCAATCTGCCTCTACTCTGGACTGTGCAGCCACTTTAGTGATCTCGCTGCTATCCATCAGTACCCTCACTGCAGCTCACCACGCCTGTTCCTACTCAGATGGATCAGACTCCTAGCAATGAAATGGTTCTTAACTTTGAGGTTGAGAAATTTGATGATGTCTATGGATTTCCAGCACATCTCCTTGCTCTCCAAGAAAATGCACAGTATGACTATACAGACAGAATGCTGCATACCATTTTCAGGGGGTTCATGGGATGAAGCCCACTCAGAGATTCCTAAAGTCATGGCATCCTGTACAGAGAGATACAAATCTAAAGCTACCTTAAGTGTAAATAATCCTAGAACTTTTTGTGAAGCAGTTTTAACTTTGTTTTCCTGCTGAGTTTCCATTTCCCCAGTAATTCTTGTGGTTGGTGGTATGTTCTTATCACAGTTATCAATAGAGTCTGCTGAACAAATACATTTTTAAAATTGATCAAATATTGACCATAATATGGAGAAGGAAATGGCAACCCACTCCAGTATTCTTGCCTGGAGAATCCCATGGACGGAGGAGCCTGGTAGGCTACAGTCCACGGGGTCACAAAGAGTCGGACACGACTGAGCGACTTCACCTCACCTCACCTCATTGTTAAGTTAAGGAAAGGGATGAAATGCTGATTTTAAAATGAGTTTGAAGGAAGAGAATGAAAAGTTTTTTGTGAATAAACAAGAGTTTTTCCAAGGATGATGCTGGGAGAAAAATAAATCTGGAAAATATATTACTTAGGCGTTCTCTTAGAAATGCTAAAAGTTATGTTAGATCCATATAATTTTTACATACTGTTAAATTTTCTAGTTTTGAATTTCCTAGCTGAGTTGCAGATACATACCCAAGAAGACAATGCATCTGTTCCATATAGAGGTTGGGAATGAATATTTTCATCTTCTCCAATGACTCGAATGATTTTTTCCTTTTCTGTAGATGTCGAAGGTTTCTAGGGCACAGAAATATCACAGACCTGTTAGTGAGCTGCTGTGTGACCCAGTGGCGGGGCAAGTTGCCTGGTACCATGTCTGAAGCTTTGGTTTTCCATTTGTTTTCATCATTCAGGAAGCATTTAGAAGACTTACTGGAAACACTGTGGGAAAAATTAGCGGGGATAGGGAAGTGGGGACAAAGGGAAGTAACTGTGAAACAAACAAAGAGGATTTCTTTCAGACCTCAGGAACTCATAGAACGGTGGGAGAGATAACCAATAAAATAATTATGGTCTACATGATTACTGTGATCATAAAGGTAAGTTCTACGAGCTATGTGTACCCACAAAAGGGCCCTGCATTTTGTCTAGACACACTGTTTTTGTTATTTTTTTTTTTACAGTGAAACAATATTTGAAAGCTGAATAGGAGTTTGTAAAATAGGGAGGAAAGGGCCTGAACTCAGGCATCAAAAGGAGATTTAATAGGTATGACAGATTTAGTGGCCAAAAAATAGTGTATTTCATATATTTTGCCTTTTATATGCCAAGTATTATACCAGAAGAAAAGCAGAAAATGCTGATCAAAAGAGGCATGGGTGTTATACAATATTTTTATTCTTTTGTACAGTACGTAAAGTGAGTAAAGGATGTATGTCATGGTCTGGGGTCATGCCAATATTCAAACTATTCACAGCAAAGAAACACCCCAGGTAAGTAAATTAAGACAAAATGGAGAGTGATCATGAGTTCTGAAAGCCAAAGAAAGTAGTAGTATACCCAGGAGTTACAAGGACTCTTATGGAAGACTAAACTAGGTTTGACTGTTGGTTCTGCCACTTAATAGCATATGGTTTTTAATAAGTCAGTTCCTTCTTGAGCTTCAGTTTTCTTATCTGTAAAATGGGAACAATAATATTTACCTTGAAGTTGTACTGTGTAAGAGATAACATGTGCAAAGAATATAGGCCGTGGTAGGCACTCAATTATTGGTAGTTATCATTGTATTTTCATTTTTATTATTACAAATGCCCCAATAAGGGTTATTTTATTATTAATGCCACAGCAGGGGTGGAGACAGGATAAGGAGAAGAGAAGTGTGGATGGCCTGAGGGGAATGAGAAAAGGCAGCTCAGAGTGGGAGCTGAAGAGTGGAGACAAGGAGTTTAAACAACTATTTGAAAAATACGCCAATGAAAGGATAAAGAAACAGCATCAGAGTGAGAGGTAGATTGTGTAGTTATCAGTCGTGTAGGTGAATAAGGCCAGTTAGGAAAGGGCTGAATTTAGAAAGGAAGAGGGACACCCTATCCTTGGAAAATAAAGACGTAAGTGTGCGTGCAAGTATGGGTAAATCTAAATGAGAAAAGGAAGGAAGTTGAAGCGTTCACTCCAGATGATCTATTTCTACTTTCAACAGTATACATACATATGTATATACACACACTGCATTTGTTGTCCTTTAGTTTAGTCGCAAAGTCGAGTCTGACTCCCATGGACTATATAGCCTGCCATTTCCTTCTCCAGGAGATCTTCCTGACTCAGGCATTGAACTCATGTCTCTGGCATTGGCAGGGGGATTCTTTACCACTAGCCATCTTGGAGACTCAAATATATATATATTTTTTCATTATATATTCATTCTTTAAATATATATATATATTCATTATATATTTTCTTTAAAAATATAAAGGAAAAGGAAATAATACTAAATAAATAATCTTACCTCTTCTGCACTCTCTTCTTTCTTTTCCTTTTCAAGTTTCTTGTCCTCCATGTTTTCTTCAACTTCTTTCTGAATCTTTCCTGCTTCAGGCTCACTTAATTCTTTTAGAATATCCTATTAGACACAACAATAGTACATTGTAGCTTAGTGGACATAAATATTTTTGTAGAAGACTAGCAATATTTCCATTCAAAAACTATTTTCAGTTCAGTTCAGTTCAGTCGCTCAGTCGTGTCCGACTTTTGTAACTGGGCACTATGCTAGTGATAAGGATACAAAGGTTAATAAGAACAGTCCCTGCCTTAAGCAGCTTACAATTTAGTGGACAAGAAAATACTGTGCTTACATATAGTCAAAGAGTAGGAGNGTCATGCCAATATTCAAACTATTCACAGCAAAGAAACACCCCAGGTAAGTAAATTAAGACAAAATGGAGAGTGATCATGAGTTCTGAAAGCCAAAGAAAGTAGTAGTATACCCAGGAGTTACAAGGACTCTTATGGAAGACTAAACTAGGTTTGACTGTTGGTTCTGCCACTTAATAGCATATGGTTTTTAATAAGTCAGTTCCTTCTTGAGCTTCAGTTTTCTTATCTGTAAAATGGGAACAATAATATTTACCTTGAAGTTGTACTGTGTAAGAGATAACATGTGCAAAGAATATAGGCCGTGGTAGGCACTCAATTATTGGTAGTTATCATTGTATTTTCATTTTTATTATTACAAATGCCCCAATAAGGGTTATTTTATTATTAATGCCACAGCAGGGGTGGAGACAGGATAAGGAGAAGAGAAGTGTGGATGGCCTGAGGGGAATGAGAAAAGGCAGCTCAGAGTGGGAGCTGAAGAGTGGAGACAAGGAGTTTAAACAACTATTTGAAAAATACGCCAATGAAAGGATAAAGAAACAGCATCAGAGTGAGAGGTAGATTGTGTAGTTATCAGTCGTGTAGGTGAATAAGGCCAGTTAGGAAAGGGCTGAATTTAGAAAGGAAGAGGGACACCCTATCCTTGGAAAATAAAGACATAAGTGTGCGTGCAAGTATGGGTAAATCTAAATGAGAAAAGGAAGGAAGTTGAAGTGTTCACTCCAGATGATCTATTTCTACTTTCAACAGTATATATACATATGTATATACACACACTGCATTTGTTGTCCTTTAGTTTAGTCGCAAAGTCGAGTCTGACTCCCATGGACTATATAGCCTGCCATTTCCTTCTCCAGGAGATCTTCCTGACTCAGGCATTGAACTCATGTCTCTGGCATTGGCAGGGGGATTCTTTACCACTAGCCATCTTGGAGACTCAAATATATATATATTTTTTCATTATATATTCATTCTTTAAATATATATATATATATTCATTATATATTTTCTTTAAAAATATAAAGGAAAAGGAAATAATACTAAATAAATAATCTTACCTCTTCTGCACTCTCCTCTTTCTTTTCCTTTTCAAGTTTCTTGTCCTCCATGTTTTCTTCAATTTCTTTCTGAATCTTTCCTGCTTCAGGCTCACTTAATTCTTTTAGAATATCCTATTAGACACAACAATAGTACATTGTAGCTTAGTGGACATAAATATTTTTGTAGAAGACTAGCAATATTTCCATTCAAAAACTATTTTCAGTTCAGTTCAGTTCAGTCGCTCAGTCGTGTCCGACTTTTGTAACTGGGCACTATGCTAGTGATAAGGATACAAAGGTTAATAAGAACAGTCCCTGCCTTAAGCAGCTTACGATTTAGTGGACAAGAAAATACTATGCTTGCATATAGTCAAAGAGTAGGAGCACCTAAGCCAGATCTGGTACTGGGCNCTAGTGATAAGGATACAAAGGTTAATAAGAACAGTCCCTGCCTTAAGCAGCTTACAATTTAGTGGACAAGAAAATACTGTGCTTACATATAGTCAAAGAGTAGGAGCACCTAAGCCAGATCTGGTACTGGGCAGGGGTGAAAGAGAGGGTTAACCAAGAAGGTTTCTTGGAGGACATAATGTCTGTGTTTCCTCTTGAAGGATGGGTGAGGAGAAAAAAGATGGCACAAATGAGTTCCAGACAGGTAACGTTATTTGCACTTGACTGGCACTAAGAACAAAAGGAGGGCAATAGAACAAACACTTAGAAGCAGATGGACAGGAGCACAGTCACAGAGGAAGGACTAGAATGTTATGCCAGGGAGATTGGATTCTATCCTGACGTACCAGTAATCTGATTGACCTGTTTCCCATTTCAAAACAATCACTCTAGCAACATGTTGTTGTTCAGTCACTCAGTCATGTCCGACTCTTTGTGAGCCCATGGACTGCAGCATACCAGGCTTCCCTGTCCTTGACTATTTCCTGGAGATTGCTCAAACCCATGTCTATCGGGTTGATGATGCCATCCAACCATCCCACCCTCTGCCACCCCCTTCTCCTTTTGACTTCAGTATTTCCCAGCATCAGGGTCTTTTTCCAATGAGTCAGCTCTTCACATCAGATGCCCAAAGCACGGAAGTTTCAGCTTCAGCATCAGTCTTTCCAGTGAATATTCAGGAATGATTTCCTTTAGGAATGACTGGTTTGATCTCCTTGCTGTCCAAAGGACTTTCAAGAGTCTTCTCCAGCACCACAAAAGCATCAATTCCTCGGCGCTCAGCTTTCTTTATGGTCCAACTCACATCCTTACATGACTACTGGAAAAACTATAGCTTTGACTACACAGATCTTTATTGGCAAAGTGATGTCTCTGTGTCTCTAAATTTTGTGGCTGCAGTCACTGNGCATCAATTCCTCGGCGCTCAGCTTTCTTTATGGTCCAACTCACATCCTTACATGACTACTGGAAAAACTATAGCTTTGACTACACAGATCTTTATTGGCAAAGTGATGTCTCTGTGTCTCTAAATTTTGTGGCTGCAGTCACTGTTCACAGTGATTTTGGAGCCCAAGAGAATAAAATCTGTCACTGCTTCTACTTTTTCCCTTCCGTTTGCCATGAAGTGATGGCATCATGATCTTAGTTTTTTGAATCGTGAATTTTAAGCCAGCTTTTTCACTCTCATCTTTAACCCTCATCAAAAGGCTCTTTAGTTCCTTTTCACTTTCTGCCATTATAGTGTTACCATCTGCATATCTGAAGTTGTCGATATTTCTCCTGGCAATCTTGATTTCAGCTTGTTACTCATCCACCCTGGCATTTCACATGATGTACTCCACATAGAAGTTAAATAAGCAGGGTGACAATATACAGCCTTGTCATACTCCTTTCCCAACTTGGAAACAGTCACTTGTTCCGTGTCTGATTTTAACTGTTGCTTCTTGAGCTGCATACAGGTTTCTCAAGAGACAGTTAGGTGGTCTGGTATGCCCATCTCTTATAGAATTTTCCACACACTTGTTGTGATCCACACAGGCAGAGGCTTTATCATAGTTANCCTGGCACATCACAGATGATCAACTTAACCTACTTGAAAAAAGACATCTGGCTTATTCTAGGTTTTCAGCAGCTGCTTCAGCTGCAGTGGACCCAGTGTTGTACTCTGACTGGATGCCAGGACTCTTTGACGTAGTGCTCCTAAACAGCGAATGAAAACATAAGCAAGTCTCATTCCCAGGTGAAGCAGCTGATAGGCACTGAGATCATCTTTTTTTCAGAAACAGGCATAGGGGTAAGAATCCCAAGAACTGAGTCCTCTTGGAAGATGGCAGCCCAGCTGGGTGAGATCTGAATGAATACACCAGGATTAGATGGGAGGTAAACAGGGTCATTAGTTACTGCACTGCCTTGATGGTCTTGGGGAACTAGATCACCCCCAAGACTTCATGAAGAAGTCATTTCTCTAGGGGATTATTATGGTAGAGTGGAGTATGAACCATCAGTAAGAGTGATCAAACTCCAGAGGATGCTGACTTAAGAGGCCTCCCAATCCAGAAACCAGTCCAGCATCATGCAATTCTCCATTTATCAGGAAGGAGCCCAAGAAATATCAGATTGTGGGAAACCATCATTAAGGTCAAATATCAGTCCTTTGGGTTGGCAAGATGTTCTTCTTCAGGGGCTGGAATGTAGCTGGGATGTGCTACAAGCCACACAGCATCACAGTATGCCCACACTAGAGAAAGCTTCTCTGGAGAACCATCTTCTACTCTTCACCTTATAGGATATGCATAAGGCCATATAAGTTCCAGAGTCTGATGCCATAAAGATTCACATACCACACAGGTTGTCCAAGAGATGAGAGGAAGACAGTAGTAGTCAGGATGGGGATGAATTTGAAATGAAGTTAACCCTAATGAGAGGGGAACTAACCATTAATTTAAAAATAGAGTACTGAGGTGGTTCCAGGGCAGGTGCATGGCTGTTGAGCCATAAACTAGCTTGATGTACCCGTTGAAAGGCCTCAGCCTCAGGCTTAAAGAGGGGACAGATGCATCTGGGAGGAAAAAAGGCCCAAGCATAGGATCAACTAAAGTCTTATTTCCGGTGGAAGAGCAGATCCTCAGCCTTCTCTGATAACACCTTCCCAGTTTATTAACCTGAAATTGTTGGCAAAAATATAGTAAATAAATGAGAAAGAGCTCAACAGAAGACTGGATAAGCCTGGTGGAAAGGATAGGTTCTCAGAGATGGTTAGGTCATGGACCTCCAGTCAGGGGCTGGGGTGAATTAGGCTGTGAATGATCCGCTACACAAAGCTCTCATAAAATCTCCTAATATGGATATTTTTTTTGGCAGCACCATGCAGCTTGCAGGACCTTAGTTCTTGACCAGGGATCAAACCCGGAACCCTGCACCAAGTTGTGAAAGCACCAAGTTGTAACCACTGGACCACCAGAGAATGTCCTGGATGACTTTATAGAAGTCCCCAAGATCCCCTCACCATAACATCCTCCCCATATTGCTATAGCTTTAACATTTTTTAAAGATTTTTCTATGTGTACCAATTTTAAAGTCTTTATTGAATTTATTACAATATGGCTTCTCTTGTTTATGCTCTGGTTTCTTGGCCTTGATGCATATGAGATCTTGAGCTCCCTGACCAGGGATGGAACCCACACCTCCTGCATTGAAAGGCAAAGTCGCAACCACTGGACTGCCAAGGAAGTCCCCTCTATAGCTTTAACTTTAATGAGGAGATATACCTCAAAGCACCCTGAATCTTCATTCTAAAATCATCCTTATCTGAAAATGTGGTCTCATCACATAGCTCTATCCCATTTAAGTAAATGAGAAATAAGGTGTATAACAAAACAGGCCAATGAGTCCCTACTACCATCTATGGCAGACCCAGCCTACCAATACCAGGATATTCATCACATCTGGGTGGACAGCAGCAGGCCTGAGAAGATGTGAGCACACTTCCAGATGCACAGTATAAGGGCTACAAGATCCAAGAGACCATTCAGTTCAGAGACACAGAAATCTGCTGGAAACAATGCCTCTGAGGTCTTCCCGGAAACAAAACTAAAAGACATTTCAGTTCCTATATGAGAAGTAAAATATACCTATAAAAACATATTTCAAATACTAAAATATTCTTACTCTCCTGACATGTACCCTAGTTATTCATAGTGTTATTGTTTTAAGTTTCTACTGAATGGAATTTCTATTTTAAAATTTGGATTTAGCATCGATATTTATGAAGTTTATTTCTCCTAATCTTCATTTGTAGTTTGACTTCATCTGACTTCCCTTGTAGCTCAATCGGTAAAGAATCTGTCTGCAGTGCAGGAGACTGGAGTTCAATCCTGGGTTGGGAAGATCCCCTGGAGAAGGAAATGGCAACCCACTCCAGTATCCTTGGCCTGGAAAATCTCATGGACAGAGGAGCCTGGTGGGCTGCAGTCCATGGGGTTGCAAAGAGTCAGGCACAACTGAGTGACTAACACTAAAAAAAACCTTGCCAGCTATATGAAATAAACTGGGGAAAAGTTCAATCATTACCTATGCTCTTAAACTGTTTATATGGCATGGGGATTACCTGCTCCTGCAAAGTCTGAACACATCTATGGAGTCCAGGCAAAATTTTGAGGTTCTTCTTCAACAAGTGTATCAATTTCTTCTCTGAAAATTGACCAGTTTTATCCTTCTAAGATTAATGTTACTATATATTTTCCTAGAAAGTTTCCATTTTTTAGAGATTTTTAAATTAATTAGTAAGATATTGCATATAAAATTTTGTTATAATCCATTTTTAAAAAAACTGTGAGACCTATTACACATACAGAAGAGGATAAAATCATAGAAGTTAATGAGAACAGTGATTTAAACATCAAACAGACCAAAGAACAGAAAACTGCCCACATTCTATACCCAGTCCTGACACAGCATAGTACAATATCCCTTCTACTGTTTATGGGCGGGTCTCAAAATCATAAGCTCAGCTATACTTTATGTGCGTGTACTCAGTCGCTTCAGTAGTGACCAACTCTGTGCAACCCCATGTACTACAGCCTGCCAGGCTCCTCTGTCCAGGGATTCTCCAGGCAAGAATACTGGAGTGGGTTGCCATGTCCTCCTCCAGGGGATCTTTCCCATCCAGGGATCAAACTATACTTCCTGCACTGCAGGCAGGCTGTTTACCCACTGAGTCACCATACCTTATGAAACAAGAAAAGGAAGAGTAAATTAACTACAAAATAAGTAGAAATAAGGAAATAATAAAGAGCAGTGTGGAAATTAGCGAAACAGAAAAACAGAGAAAAATTGGTAAAGGCAAAATCAAGTTTTTGAGATCAAAAAAATAGATGAATCTTTTTATAAACTGATGAGAACAAAAAGAGAAAAAATACAAATTTTCAATAACAGGGACAAGAGTGGACATCCTATAATTATTAAAAGAATAATGGGGAATAACGTGAGCAACTCTACATCAATAAATTAGACAACTTAGATGAAATTACAGATTCCTTACAAGACCAAAGCTAAGGAGCTCTCTCAAGAAGATATAATAGCCCTATATGCAGTAAGGAAATTTCCTTAAACCCAGTAGAGAAACTGGCTAACCTTATATCTAGCTCTATCTTTGTAATTTAAAACTTTCTCACAAACCTAAATTACTTCACTGGTGAATTATATCAAACATTTAAGGAAGAAATAACATATAATTCTATAAAACTGCTCTATAAAATAGAAGAGTAAAAAACACTTCCCAACTCATTTTAAGAGGCTAAACATTACCCCTAATATCAAAAGCAAAAATTTTAGAAAACAAAGTAAACTACTAATATATAATCAGCATCTTCAAGAACATCAATGCAAAAATTCTACACAAAACTTCAACCAATTGAATTTAGTAATATATAAAAAGATAGTACACCATGATCAAGTGGGGTTTATACCAGGAACGTAAGGTTCATTTAATATTCAATTCAAAAATCAATCAGGGACTTCCCTGCTGGCCCAGTGGTTAAGAATCTGCCTTCCAACGCAGGGAACATGAGTTTGATCTCTGGTCAGAGAACTAAGATCCCGCATGCCCATGGGCCAACTAAACCCATGCACCACAACCAGAGAACCCAAGCACTGTAACTACTGACCCTGTGTGTCCTAAAGCCTGTGCTCCACCAAAGAAGCCTGTGCACTGCAACTAGAGAAAGTCCACGCAACACAGCAGAGAGCCAGCACAGTCATAAATACATAAATAATTAAAAAGTCAGTCAATGTTAGTTGTCATGTTAAAAGACTAAAAAAGACAACTCATCGACCGTCTCAGTAGAGGCAGGAAAAGGGTTTGATAAAATCCAACATTCACTCCTGATTCTGAAAAGATTTTTTAACAAACATGGAATAAAAATAAAGCTTCCTCAATACGATAAAGGACACCTAGGAAAAGCCTACACCTTCCATTATACTTAAAGATGACAGCATAAATACTTTCCCCCTAAACTGTAACAAGGATATCTGTTCTCACCACTTTTACTCAGTCTGGTACTGGAGACTCTAGTTAGTCAAGAAGTCAAGGAAAAGAAACTAAAGGCATGTAAATTAGAAAGAAAGAAATAAAACTGTCCTTATCTGCAGATGATATAATAATGTACATAGAAAATTCTAAGGAATCTGAAAAAAAAAAAAAACTTCTTAGCAGGGATAACTGAGTTCAGTAAGTTCACAAGATATGAAATAAACATATTTAAAAAATCATGATACAATGCTCATTGTAGCACTGTGCTGAATAGCCTAGACATGGAAGCAACCTAAATGCCCATCAACAGAGGAATAAAGATGCGATACGTGTATATATATATACATATAATGGGATAGTACTCAATCATAAAAAGAATGAATTACTGATATTTGCAGCAACATGGATGGACCTAGAGATTATCATACTAAGTGAAGCCAGACAGAGAATGATAAATATATCACTCATGTGGAATCTAATAAAAAAAATTTTTAATCACTTTAAAAAAATGATACAAATGAACTTTTACATAACAAAAAGTCTTACAGATATCAAAAACAAGCTTATGATTACTAAAGGGGAAAACATGGGGGAGAAGGGATAAATCAAGAGCTTGGGATGAACATACCCAAACTATTATATACAAGATAGATAATGAACAAGGACATCCTATAGAGCACAGGGAACGCTATGCAATATTCTGTGATCACCTATAAGAAAAAACAATCTAAAAAGGAATGAATAGGGACTTCCAGGTGGTCCGGTGCATAAGAATCTGCCTGCTAATGCAGGGGACATGGGTTCAGTCCCCGAGCTGGGAAGATCTCATGTGTCACGGAGCAACTAAGTCCATGGCACCATAACTACTGAATCCTGCATGCCTGATATCTGAGCTCTCTGCAACAAGAAAAGCCACCACAATGAGAAGCCTGTGCACAAGAAGGAAGAGTAGCTCTTGCTCTCCATGACTAGAGAAAGCTTGTGTGTGCAACAACATGGACCCAGCAAAGCCAAAAATAAATAAATAAATACCTAAAAAGAATGACTACATGTATATGTGTAACTGAACCACTTTGCTGTGCATTTGAAACTAACACATTATAAATCAACTATACTCCAATAAAATTAAAAAAATTTTAAATCAGTGATAATTCTGTTACAAAAGAATAATAAGAAATTGAAATTACAGAATAATTTGCAACAGTACCAAAATATAAAATACATAGGAATAAACCTTACAAAGACCTATATACTGAAAACTACAAAGCTTTGCTGAAAGAAATAAAGAACTTAAGTAAATGAAGAGATATACAACCTTCACAGGCCCAAAGACTCAATACTGTTAGGATGTCAGTTCTCCACAAACTAATCAATAGAGAAAATGTAATCATAAGAAAAATCCCAATAGGTTTCTTTGGAAATATTGATAAGCTAATTCTAAAAGCTTTACATATGGAAAGCAAAGGACCTAGAATAGCCTGGGCAATCTTGAAAAAGAACAAATTTGGAGGATTTACATTACTAATCTCAGAACATTATAAAACTATAGTAATCAAAAGTTTGATAATGGTGACAATGTTGACACACAGATCAATAGAATATAGTCGAATATCCAGAATAATATCCATATATACGATCAATGTGCTGTGCTTAGTCACTCAGTCGTGTCTGACTCTCTGGGACCCCACGGCCTGTAGCCTGCCAGGCTCTTCTGTCCGTGGGGATTCTCCGGGCAAGATCACTAGAGTGGGCTGCTGTGCCCTCCAGATTTTTAAAAAAGATGAAAAGGCTTCTGAATAGAGAAAGGGTAGTTTTTTTCAACACATGGTGCTAAACAACTGGATATCCAAATGCCAAAGAAGTGAACTTCAACCCATATCTGGCACCAGAAAAGAAAAAAATGGGTCACTCAAAATGGGTCACAGATCTGAACCCACAAAGCTTAAAACTACAAATCTTCAGACGTTACTATACAACGTTTTTCTTAGATAACAATACCAAAAGAAGACCCATAAAAGAAAAAAAAGATAGACTGAACTTCATCAGTTACAAAGTTCTCCTTTTTGAAAGATATTGTTCAGAGAAGAAAAGGAAGTCACAGACGGAGAGAAAATATTTCTAAATCACACATCTGATAAAGGACTTTTATCCAGAATATATAATGTACTTTCAAATTCAATGATAACAAAACAAACCAACCAATAATAAAAGGCCAAAGATTTGAGCAGATATTTTACCTTTTTTCCTTGAACATTTATTAATTTTATTTCACTTGTAATGACTTAAAACATCAAGTAACCAGTAACCAAACTATAAAACAACTGTATTTCTTTTTTTAGCATTTTTCCAGTTTTACTGATTTATAATTGATGTATAACACTGCATATGTTTAATATGGTCAACATAATGATTTATATATCTATGTATTGCAAAATGATTACCACAACAAATTCACATTTGTTGTGAATTACCTCACATAGTTACATTTTTTTTTCTTATGATAACTTTTAAGATCTACCCTCTTAGCAACTTTGTACCTTTCACCAAAGGAGATGCAATGCCAAATAATCCCATGAAAAGATGTTCAACATCACTGATCATGAAGGAAATGCAAATTAAAACTACAACGGCATACCACGAGCCACTTACTGAAATGTCTAACACTGAAATCACTGACTGAATCACATTTTGGCGNTGTACCTTTCACCAAAGGAGATGCAATGCCAAATAATCCCATGAAAAGATGTTCAACATCACTGATCATGAAGGAAATGCAAATTAAAACTACAACGGCATACCACGAGCCACTTACTGGAATGTCTAACACTGAAATCACTGACCGAATCAAATTTTGGCAAGGGTGTGAAATAGCTGGAACATTCATATACTGCTGGCAGGAACGTAGAAGACAGTTTCTCAAAAAGCTACAAATACAAGCCATATGACCTAGCCATCCCATTTCTAGATATTTAAGACAAATGAAAGCAATGCATATGTACATGCATATCCATTGAAGCTTTACTTGTAATAATAAAAAATGGAAATAATTCAAACGTTCATCAACAAAGAATGGTTGATACATGGTGTATTTCCATTCCATGAGATACTGCTCAGCACTAAAAAGCAATTTTGATAAAAGCAGCAGTGTGAATCTAAAAATAATTCTGCTTCGTCAAAGAAGTCAGACAAAGAAATGTATATATTCTGTATGATTCAATTTATATAAATTCTAAAACTTGAAAACTAATCTTTGGTGTTAGGAAGTGGACCAGACGTTGCCTGGGACAGGACAAGGCTGTAAGGAGAGAGTATAAAGGGATACAAGGAAACTTTGAGTTTGCTGGACATGCTCCTTTCTCAGTCATAGTGATTATTTTACAAGTGTATGTACATTTTAGAAATTATCAAATTGCACATTTAAATATGTGCAGTTTGTTGTAAAGAAATTATGCCTAAAAAGTCTACTTAAAACAAACAAAACAAAAGTAAGGGGAATATAGAGTGATTACCTTCATCTTCTCCAGTTCATTAAGTTCCTTATCAGGATTTTTTTCTAAGTGACTTGCTTTATTCACAGCCATAGCTACTACCAGCTCTTTGCAACAACTGAAAAAAAANTTAAAATATTATTCATCTCATCCTTTTTGACTAGTCATATATATTTTACAATGTAGAAAAAAAGTCAATAGAGTAAGTCTCACATGTAAGTTAGAAATGAATTGTTTAATGATTTTTTGCTGATAGAGATACACAATAAAAAATCTTTGAAGATCGGTTTTACTGCCAAGCAGCACAGATTAGATGAAGTAAAGGTATAAAGAAAAAAATAAACAAACAAAAAATCTGGAAGAAAGTGGATCAGAAAGATAAATAAATGGTGAGTGAAATTAAGATAAAATTTTCCATTTTAAAATACTTATACCAATTAATATAGATTAATATGGATATACAGTTTCTTGAAAAATATATAATCTTGCAAGCTTTCTATTCAGTTTAACTACATTATAATCTTATAGCATCAAAATGGAGATGTATAGAGAAGTATATAAAGGTACTTTCTAAATAATCCTATATTATAAAAACTGAATTCCATAATATTAAAAATTGAGACTACGATTCCTCAGAGATAACCCCCAGTAGTAAACTGAGTATCTCTTCAGAGAAGGTGTTAATGTAGCAACACCATAAAACATCAGCAATGTTGGAATGTCCCTTCTTACTTCAAAGAAATATTTACTGAGTCTCACTATGTGACAGGCACTCTCCTACCCTTTATCTTCTTTCTTCTGGTTGTGTTCTAAATCAGAAATTTTTCACGGGTCTGGGGATCCCCTATATCCATATTTCCAGTCTTAACATATTTGCTCTTCAACTCTTGCTGTTTCTATATTTACAACATGCTCACAGACTGATATAATGCTTCATAAGTAGCACTCCCATATAACACGCTGATCTCTGCCTTTCAAATTCCTAATTTAAGCAATATTAAAATTAGCTAAATTCATTTTATCAATTTTGTAATATCAAATATTTGCATATTATATTTACTTATAATAGACTCCTGTGTAAATTTAGATTATAATTAAGATTAGGAAGTGGGAGTAAATATAATAAACTAAGACATCCATTGGAAATTATTACTTCATGTTGTGATAGTTAAGAAGTCCACAGGTTCAGTTCCTCAGAACGGCAGGGCAAGTCCCTATTCTAATAACTATAAACCAACTGTATTGTAGCATTTTGTCTTTCTTCCTAGAAACACATTTCTGTCATCCATTCAGCCAGTCAAAGGTACCAACATAAATCCTTAAAATGATTAACACTATTGAGGGAAAATTTTTTTCAGTATACTGCTGCTAAGTCATTTCAGTCGTGTCTGACTCTGTGCAGCCCCATGGACTGCAGCCCACCAGGCTCCCCCGTCCCTGGGATTCTCCAGGCAAGAACACTGGAGTTGGTTGCCATTTCCTTCTCCAATGCATGAAAGTGAAAAGTGAAAGTGAAGATGCTCAGTCATATCCGACTCTTAGCCATTCCATGGACTGCAGCTTACCAGGCTCCTCCATCCATGGGATTTTCCAGGCAAGAGTACTGGAGTGGGGTGCCATTGCCCTCTCCGTATACTGAGTAAAGATAATAACTGGATCTCAAAAACTTTTGATCATTGCTGAAACTTCATTCCAAATGCAGTAACATACCTCATTTTAAAATCCACTGAAAACCATTTGAGTAATTATGCAAGTTCCCATTTTGCCCTCCCAATCTCCTACTTCAATTAGCCACGACTTGGTTTTTCCCTTGAAGAAAACTCGCAGCCAAGGCAAAACACAATCTAATAAATTCCTGCAAGTACATACTTGGCGCTGAAGTTCCATGTTACCATTGTTAATCTCACCGCCTATCTTCAAAAGCCACTGTTGAATCATGTTAAATATATGTGTTTGTAGTTCCCTGAAAGGAAAAGCAAGTAAAATAAAGGTAAGTGACTTACTTAAGAGTATAAAAGTAAATATGAGATAAAAGAAAGAGCTTCATTTGGCTGGGCCTAGTAAACTTTGGTGTGAACAATTGCTTGAGAATTCAGAGAAAGGTGAATCAAAGCCCTAAGATACTTGGTAGAAAGGCTACCCACTGACAACCTTCCTAACCTCACCTCACATAGGTGGCCAGTTGTGAATAATGCAGACCTTACTACATTCACTGTTAGCTCTCTGCTGTAAAAAAACTCACACTCACACCCTTTACATTCACTTCTATACCAGTGAAGCCACAGAGTAAGAAGTATGAATTTTAAAATCCTCTCAAGAGATCAACTTCCAACATGACAGTGTGAGGAGAAAAGGTGACCCACTTTCTGGTGAAATTAGTAAAATTACTAAAACAAAACAATAAAATATTGAAAGCCTCTGGACATGGTTTCAAGGACAGACAGCAACTGAAGAAATACATATTCAAGACAATTTATGAAAAGTCAGTAGGAAAGGCAAGTGAAAGTGAAGTCGCTCAGTTATGTCTGACTCTTTGTGGCCCCGTGGACTGTAGCCTACCAGGTTTCTCTGTCCATGGGATTCTCTAGGCAAGAATACTGGAGTGGGTTACCATTTCCTTTGCCAGGGAATCTTTCCAACCCAGGGATCAAACCCGGGTCTCCCGCATCAGAGGCAGACGCTTTAACCTCTGAGCCACCATGGTATTTGAAGCAAAACTGCTCCTGTTCTTCCCTTTCTCAGCTCAGTGAGGCAGAAACTGCACTGTAGATTGCTGTAGTTAAGAACCCAGGACTTGCTCACCCTCCAGCCCTCAGTCAGATGGCTTTCTTCCTGGGAGAAACGGGATGTCAAGGTTTCTCATTTGATCCCAAATACCCATTATTGAGGCTAAGTACTGAGAAGTGGGGACTTGTTTCTACCCAGCAGATAGCTATGAGAACTTACAGGCCAGAATCCATATCTATGTACTGTGGAACAGTGCCAATAATGCATAATGATGAGTCCAACTGAGACTTCATCTCATTAATTTTTTCATTAAGTCCTTCCCATTCTTCAAGAAGCAGGTCAGGAAACTCCAGGAAGCTTTCCAACTTGAAAGAACAGGATTCAAAAGAACTAATCAAAGTTGGGAGAATTTTAGAGGTACCTGAAAAAGTGAGAAAATCATTAACTTTCAGAAGTAGTTGTAAGTCTACTATTTCAATAATAAATTATGAGATCCTAATGGGTAGGGGCATATCTTCTTTTAGTTTCATATTACTCTACAGCTTACCTAGCAGAGAATGTTGCAAAGAGTAGCTCCTAAACAAATATTTAGTGAATAAAAAGTATCTAACCAGTGCTTTTCTAACTGATGGACGATTTTTATTGATGATAGTTTTTACTTTGTCTTATCTTCTTGGTGGACAATGAAATGCACTAAACACAGAAACCATGAACTACAGTCTCTGTTAAAGGCATTAATTCACTGTTATCCTGTTAAGAAGACAATGATGAAAAACAGCTTCTCCATGATTACAGGATAGTTAAAACAAAAACAAGAATAGACAACAGTTCTTGAGTCATTTTTTAGATCACTGTGTAGGTTTACATATAGTTTTGGTCTGCTGCTGCTGCTGCTAAGTCGCTTCAGTCGTGCCAGACTCTGTGCAACCCCATAGACGGCAGATCACCAGGCTCTGCCGTCCCTGGGATTCTCCAGGCAAGAACACTGGAGTGGGTTGCCATTTCCTTCTCCAATGCATGAAAGTGAAAAGTGAAAGTGAAGTTGCTCAGTCCTGTCCGACTCTTCGCAACCCAGTGGACTGCAGCCTACCAGGCTCCTCCATCCGTGGGATTTTCCAGGCAAGAGTACTAGAGTAGGTTGCCATTGCCTTTTTCGAGTTTTGGTCTGAATAAGGACCAAGTCTAGACCCTAATCTTTGATTGATTCACTGTGACATCACGGCAAAATACCCTCTCCAAACAAATGGTGGTGGTGGTTTACTAAGTCGTGTCTGACTCTTGTAACCCCATGGACTGTAGCCAACCAGGCTCCTCTGTCCTTGGGATTACCTTTGTCTAAACTCATCTGCAAAATAAGAAATGAAAATACTCCCATTTCAGAGATATATAAAGAGAAATAATTTTTTAAAAAACAACTTTTTCTTGTCCTTGATGAAAATATTTTCACTGCCTTCATCAGTAAACTTTAATCTTTTAGGAGTTTTCAAAATGACTTGTTAATAAATGACTTCCTCATTTATTTTAAACCATTTACTACCTCGTTGCCCATGTCTATGAATATACTGAAGGTGAAAGTGAAGTAGCTCAGTCCTGTCCAACTCTCTGCAACCCCATGGACTGTAGCCTACCAGGCTTCTCTGTCCACAGGATTTTCCAGGCCAGAGTACTGAGTTGGTTGCCATTTCCTTCTCCAGGGGATCTTCCTGATCCAGGGAGCAAACCTGGGTCTCCTGCATTGCAGGTAGATGCTTTACCGTCTGAGCCACATTAAACTCATCAAATGGTATATTTAAATAGATGCATTGTAATGAATTATATCTCAATAAAGTAATACTCAATGCTTTATTTTGCTTGATTTTTAAAACTAAATGTATTATTTTGATTTTCAATATTAATTGTATTGAAATTAATAATTAGTATTAAAATGCTTTATACTATCAAGCCATCTAATTATCATTACCATTGGTTTTTTTCCTTACCATTATCCCCATTTATTCTTATTTCTAATTCTTTGTAGAGTCTTGCTATATTTTTCAAAATTTCCTCCATGAGCCTCTGCTCTGGTGGTATATTTCCCTCCATACTTTTATGGCGACCAAATATCCCAAGCCCAATATTTGTCCAGTTTTCCTGTAACCGTTTAATAATCTTGAGAGAATCATATTTTGACACCAGAAGATCCCCAGAAAATTTGTCTCTGTCTTCAATCAACATCTGGAGAGTGAAAGGGGGATGAGAAAATTAGTACATTATTCACTATTGATTTCATCAAAGTCTACTCAAGTGACTCCCAAATATTTTGGAGTTATATATCTTATTTCTCATAGCATTTCCTCATATGACATACATTCTAGTTTCAAAATTAAAATGAATTTAAATTAATTTTGATACTTTACAAGATAACCCATTGTTTACCAGGAAGAAATAATTATATTCAATCCTATGTAGGTAAAAATATTAATGAGAGGCAATTAAGCCTCAGAGAGCTGAGCATGTTTAATCACGATTTGCTTTGATAAGGACGTAATATTTCTGTTTATATGATTCCCACTATACTGGGAAAGTTCCTAGAATGTATAAGTTTTTGTTTGCTTAACCCAAAGTACAAGTGATATACCTGACATATCAATAAGTATTTGTGGGAAAAATAAGTTACAATTTATATATAAAGTTTGCCATTATTTCAAGACTCAGATAATATAAACAAATCACCCACACTTATTAGCAACTAGTATTGGAAAGCATTGTAGCAGAGCAATTAAGAGACAGACTCGACCATTTACCATTTATAGGTAACTACGGCAAGTTACTTAACATTTCTAATCTTCAATTTCCACATCTGGAAGATGGGGGATTACAGAACCTGCATCAGGTGGATACCATGAAGAAAAAGTATAATAACATATGGAAAGCACCTTCAGCCTGACAAGTTAATGAATGAAAATGACTACTATTCCTACTAAAAATAAGAAGCATGATTTTTATCAATTTTATCTATGCAATGTCAAAGAGATGAACATTAAAAATATTAAGTCGCTAAACTAACTATATTGTATGTATGACAACAAACATTTTCAATTCTGCTCAAATCACTCCAAAAGAAAAGAAAATGGTTTCTTGGATTGGATGAGATTTCATTAGGTCATGAGTTTGATGTTAACATTTGGAGGAATTCTTTGGCCACCTGATGCGAAGAGCTGACTCATTTGAAAAGACCCTGATGCTGGGAAAGATTGAGGGCAGGAGGAGAATTACTTTTGTCTAAACTCATCTGCAAAATAAGAAATGAAAATACTCCCATTTCAGAGATGGGAGGTTTGGGTGGACTCTCGGAGTTGGTGATGGACAGGGAGGCCTGGCGTGCTGTGATTCATGGGGTTGCAAAGAGTCGGATACAACTGAGTGACTGAACTGGACTGAATATTATATTTTCCCTTACCAGACTACTGTTACATGATAGCAGTTTGACTAGCAAAATGAAACCTATTTTCAAAGTTTGAAAACACTACTTTAAAAAGACATTATTAATAAACAAAGTGTGTTCTATATATACAATGGAATATTATTCAACCTTAAGAAAGCAGCAAATTCTGATAAATGCTGCAATGTGGATAAACCTTGTGTGTATTATGCTGAAGAGAATAAGTCAGTCACAAAAGGATTAATTTTACATGATTTCATTTATATGAGGTGCCTAGAGTAGTCAATTTATAAAGACAAAGTAGAATGGTGGTTGCCAGGGGCTGGAGGGAGGAGGAAATGGGAAGTTACTGTTTAATAGGAAGAATTTCAGTTCAGGAAGACGAAAAAGTTCTGGACATGGATGGCGGTGATGGTTGCACAGCAAAGAGAATGTACTTAAGGCTACTGACCTGTACATAAAAATGATGTAAATGGTACGTTTATGTTATGTATATTTTACCACAATTTGAAATAGATGTTATTAATTTTTAAAGTCCAATGTGTCCTTAAGACAAAAGCCAGGTACATGAAAGGCACAGATGTTGTTTACGTCTGACAATTAGATGAGAGAATCAGAACTATCTTAATTGCCACCCAAGTATCTTTTCCTAATCTTTTTACTGACAACCTATCTTTATTTGACCCAAAAATCTAAAAAACAGAACTGAGAACAGAGTAGTTGAGAGTATTTTTACAAGCCTCTGCAGTTTTAATGTTTTCCCTGTCATTCATAAACCCTAGTATGGCATTTTTAAAGGATGAGATATGATTCAGTTGTAGGTAAGGAGTAACAAGTTTGCAAACAGCATTTTGATTACCAAGTTGTTTACTAGAAAGTCTTACCATTAGCCACTGCTTGAAGTCTGGAACAATTGATTCAAGTGTCTTTTGTTTATGGGGGGATAAAATGTCTTTTTCACTGAAAGAAGGAAAAAAAGCAAGAGTGTGGTCTCAGGACAAGATATAAACAAAGAAAATCATGAATACACACATAATATAACAATTAATAATATACTTCTCCCTAATGATTTTCCCAAATGCCTTCCAGGTTCAGCCTCTCTCTCTCAGGCATTCATTTTAAAATTTACAAATACAATATAAATTCAGATCATAATCAGACCTGAGGAAGCAAGTTACAGGGTCAGAAGCCATGGCAGTATTAACAGGGTAGCCTCTGGGTCCTCAACATCCAAAATTAGGTCATCATAGGAATAATTCCTGCGGAACACAGTGGCCAAAGCAATATACAAAGAGAAAGGAAGCCTAAAGAATAATTAAGACTCAACATTTAGGTCAAGAGCCCCCACTTCTGATTAAAAAATTAAAAAGTGTTTCCTTTAGTATCTTTTGAAGCCTCACAAGAAGAAAGCTCTTGATAAAGTTGTTCCTAAGGAGAAAGGAGAAGAAAGCCATTGCCACCTGTGCTCCTCTCCCAGCTGAGAGTCAAGAAGCAGTAGAAGTTGCCCAGTGGCGGCAGCAACCAGCTTGGACATACACCAGCTTCTGCTGCCACGTCCCAATCTACTAACTGGAACACCTCTTAGAGGATATGAAAAACTGAAACTATTCTTCTCAGTTTGACATGGAAATAGACAAAGCATCTTAAAGTTAAAAAAAAAAAACTTTAGAAAACATTGAGTCCAGCCTGCATTTAAAGTAGATTCCCACTAACCTTGGCTATGGAGAAGGCAATGCGACCCACTCCAGTACTCGTGCCTGGAAAATCCCATGGACGGAGGAGCNAACTTTATAAAACATTGAGTCCAGCCTGCATTTAAAGTACAGATTCCCACTAACCTTGGCTATGGAGAAGGCAATGGCGACCCACTCCAGTACTCGTGCCTGGAAAATCCCATGGACGGAGGAGCCTGGTAGGCTGCAGTCCATGGGGTCGTAAGAGTCGGACAGGACTGAGCGACTTCACTTTCATGCTTTGGAGGACGTGGCAACCCACTCCAGTGTTCTTGCCTAGAGAATCCCAGGGACGGAGGAGCCTGGTGGGCTGCCATCTATAGGGTCAGTCGCACAGAGTCGGACACAACTGAAGCGACTTAGCAGCAGCAGTAGCAGCAGCAACCTTGGCTATGATTTAGTCAACCAGCCTCCACTTAACTACTTTATAGGCAGCTTCTTCCNTCTTCACTTTCATGCTTTGGAGGACGTGGCAACCCACTCCAGTGTTCTTGCCTAGAGAATCCCAGGGACGGAGGAGCCTAGTGGGCTGCCATCTATTGGGTCGCACAGAGTCGGACACAACTGAAGCGACTTAGCAGCAGCAGTAGCAACAGCAATCTTGGCTATGATTTAGTTAACCAGCCTCCACTTAACTACTTTATAGGCAGCTTCTTCCATTGTCAAATTTCTGTTACAAAGTATGATATCCAATCAAAACTAGCCTCCTAATAACTGCCAGTCATTGATTCCACTTCTCTGCACATGCACTATGCTACAGAATTTGCAGATGGACCCACATATGAAGTGTGCCAACAGACATTAAGTTGACTTGATTTTAAAAAGAGAGTAAAGAAAAGGAAAAGAGTTGGATTTCAATGGAAGCACCAGCAGTTTGGTACAGGGATCAGTATGATCAATATGATGTAAGACCATTCAAGCTCCTAGAAGGATTGTGCCCTTGTAAAGACCAGCTGGTTACCTCATCAAAATCAATGTCCCAGTAATTACAAGGTAAAAGAGAAATGAGATAAAAAGAGAGAAAGATCTGGACTGAGTTATCAAACATGATGTCATATAATCAGAAAAACAAGATTCTTGAAGACCCACGTATTATTTCTGAAGAACTGCTGCCATTTGACAAGGCCATCCTTAACACTTTGCAATCTCTCCCTTGTAGCCTCTTCATTTCGCTCCACTTCCTGTTGAAATTTATTCACTAAATTTCTCCATTTCTGTGTCAACTTCTGCAATAGTGCAAGGTCTGAAGTGTCCTAGATAAAATGCATGGAATTGAACCACTTACTCATTTATCCATGTAACAAATACTTACTAGCATGCACCAGGCCATTATTAATACTGTTAATACCAGAGACAGTCATAGAAAGTGGATCAAAATCTGAACAGATATTCCTCTTTCAAAATATCAGTGATGCTACTATATAGTCCCTTTGGTGGTGAATTTTTCCACAGTAAAAAAAAAATTAGAATCAAGATTTTTTTTCCTTTGCAATATGAGCCCAGTTTCCTCACAGGACTTGGCAGGCTGGGCAGTACATTCGAAAGAACAGGAATTTCAAAGTTAAACAGAACCAAATGTAAATCCTAGTCATTTATTTGATTGGGGGATATTATTTAATTTCAGATTAATCTTTCTTTTCCAAAAAATAAAGACCCTAATATATATCTCACAGGATTGTTGTAAGAATTAAACGAAATGACTAGTGTAAATTATTTGACTCTAGAAACATACTAAATGCCACTTTCTTTCTTTGCAACCTAATGTGCTCCCTGAATCTGCCCGTCAAATTGGATAGAATACATCAATAATCTGATTATTTCAATGAACATAGTTAAATTTTTGTTTAAGCACTATAACTCTGTAACACCTGCAGTGTTAACCTAGATAAATTACTCAAATTGCTCGAATCAGAAGACAAATAAAAAGAGCCTTTATTCACTTTTCCTTAGGTTTTTCATTCTGCCCCCAATAAAGCATAAATATAAACTATACTTAAAATTTAATCTATAAACCAACAAAGGCTTCTTGCAGTTTCAACCCTCAAAAGGTGAAGTCTCTTTTTCCATGACTCAAGTAAATTGAGCTTTACCTTAGATGATAGCAGTACGATGAAATGCTTAGTATAATTATTCCAGCTTTTTTCATTTAGGTAAAGTCTTTTAGCCAACAGGACTTTATTTCTTTCAATTACCTATTTTTAGAAAGTACTAAAATTAGGAACCTAAAACATTAACAAGCCATTGTAATTTATTAAACCCAAACCAGGTTCACATATCAATTTTTCATTGAATCATTAATTCGATGACAACTTCTTTTTTAAATCATGAACTAATGTGAATCACAAATCCATGTTTTCTTAAACCTCTGAACTGGAACCAAATTGAACATGGTATACAGCAGAGGCTCTCAAACAATTTTATCTCAAAACTCCTTTACACTTTTAAAAATTACTGATAACACCAAAGAGCTTTTATTTACATGGATTATATATATTGCTATTTATGGCTTTGGAAATTAACTGAAATTATTTAAAATATACATTTATTAATTCATGTAAACACTAATAAACTCATTATATTTTAAAGTTTTTTTCTGAAAAATAACTATGTTTTCTAAAACAAAAACTTGAAAAGAACATACAGTTTCACATTTTACAAATCTCTTTAACGTTTGCTTAATAGAATAGGGCTGTATTTTCATTTTTTTAAAATTCGATTTGTTGTAATATCCCATACCATATAGCTTCAAGAAAAACCCACTGTGCATTCACAAGAGAATGAGAGTGAAAAAGGCAAATATCAACAGTGTTACAATGAAACTCCTTTTGACCTTATGAAGAGTCTTATGGACTTCCAATGGGGTCACATTTGAGAACCACTGATATACTAAATAAATTACATAGTCATTCAATGAATAACTGATTATTCAAGACACTGTGTATATAATGGTGAACAAGAGACACAGTCCTTATTTTCAGGGAGTTGACATTATAGCTGCTATTTCCTATTGTTCTTGTTGTTCAGTCACTTGAGTCCGACTCTGCAACCCCATGAACTGCAGCATACCATGCTTCTCTGTCCATCACTGTCTTTCTGAGTTTGCTCAAACTCATGTCCATTGAGTCAGTGATGCCATCCAACCATCTCATCCTCTGTCGCCCCCTGCTCTCCTTTTGCTCTAAGTTTTTCCCAGCATCACGGTCTTTTCAAATGAGTCAGTTTTTCACATCAGGTGGCCAAAGTATTGGACCTTCAGCTTCAGCATCAGTCCTTCAATGAACCATTCAGGGTTGATTTCCTTTAGGATTGACTGGTTTGATCTCCTTGCAGTCCAAGGGACTCTCAAGAGTCTCTCCAGCACCAGTTTGAAAGCATCAATTCTTCAGCCCTCAGCCTTCTTTATGGTCCAACTCTCACATTCATACATGACTACTGGAAAAACCATGGCTTTGACTAGATGGGCCTTTTTTGGCAAAGTGTGTCTCTGCTTTTAAATACACTGTCTAGGTTTGTCATACCTATTCTTCCAAGGAGCAAGCATGATGATCTAATACAAAACCCCACTAGTAGAAGGTATTCTTCTACAGGAATCCCTTATCAGCGGTCAGTTAGTTCTCTACTGTTTAAATACTTCTAGATGAGGTAACTCCCTTGTTTTTTTTTTCTCCCACTGAACATACTAGTTCCCAGACTTGTTTTTCTTTTAAATTAAGGTATAATTGAGACCCTGATGCTGGGAAAGATTGAAGGCTGGAGGAGAAGGGGATGACAGAGGATGAGATGGTTGGATGGCATCACCAACTCAATGGACACGAGTCTGAGTGAACTCTGGGAGTTGGTGATGGACAGGGAGGCCCCTGGAGTGCTGCAGTCCATGGGGTCACAAAGAGTCAGACACAGCTGAGCAACTGAACTAAACTGAACTGATGTATAATATTACATGTTTCAGGTGTACAACATAGTGACTGACAATTTTTAAAGGTTATATTCCATTTGTAGTTATTACAAAATATTGACAATATTCTTTGTGCTATCTGATACATCCTTGTGGTTCCAACCAGTCCCTTCTAAAGGAGATCAGCCCTGGGATTTCTTTGGAAGGAATGATGCTGAAGCTGAAACTCCAGTACTTTGGCCACCTCATGCAAAGAGTTGACTCACTGGAAAAAGACTCTGATGCTGGGAGGAATTGGGGGCAGGAGGAGAAGGGGACGACAGAGGATGAGATGGCTGGATGGTATCACTGACTTGAAAGACGTGAGTCTGAGTGAACTCGGGAGTTGGTGATGGACAGGGAGGCCTGGCGTGCTGCTATTCATGGAGTCGCAAAGAGTCGGGTACAACTGAGCAACTGAACTGAACTGAACTGAACTGANAAAGACGTGAGTCTGAGTGAACTCGGGAGTTGGTGATGGACAGGGAGGCCTGGCGTGCTGCTATTCATGGAGTCGCAAAGAGTCGGGTACAACTGAGCAACTGAACTGAACTGAACTGAACTGAACTGTGGCTTATTTTTCTATACATAGTAGTTCATACTTCAATTCCCTTCCCCTACCTTTCCCCTCCTGCTTTCGCTCTCCTCACTGGTTACCACTAGTTTATTCTGTCTGTGAGTCTGTTTCTTTTACAGGTTTGTTTCTTATATCATATACTTACTGTCACAATTGTTTCTCTGGACATATCAATGTCTTTTAAAGTTCTGCATCAGAATAGAACTTTCATGTCATAGATGAGATCTGACTATTTCAGAGGAAAGTGGGACAACATTTTGAATGTGTTTAGGGTCATAAACTGNCCCCTCCGACCACCGGCACCACCTAAGGGCGCCCCTGGCTTCCCCACAGGCCGCCCTCGCGCTCGTAACTTCACTGACTCGAGGTCGGGCAGAACTCGATCTCGTTTCTGCCGTCAGAAGTGATGGGAAACGGACACTTGCTACCCGTACCCGTAAATTGTGTTTCCCGCCAGACATCTTGTCGCCACGCCTTTCCCCGGACGCCTTCGTGTTGTCATGGAAACCCAGGACCCCGCGCCTTGGCAACCCTCAATGGCGGCTGCCTTCGGCGGTGCCGGCGGACGACGGAGATGGCTAAGAACAGTCTCTCCGGGATCGGATGTGTTTTAAATCATAACACACTTTCAGTTGCAGGAAGAATAAAAATGTTTAATCTAGCCGTTCATACGGAGTCAGAAAGCGTCTGGATCCCAGGGCTTCCGAAGCAGGGGGGCGCCAGGGCGCAGGCGCTGGCCAGTGTCGCTCCCCCCAACCCCCCCAACCCCTCGACCTCACCACTCTCCCACCTTGGGACCAAAGGCGGGGACCGACTCGAGCGAGTGTTTCGCCCTCCCTTCATTCCACTTTTTCCTTTCCTCTGTTTTTCCACAAGCCAAATTCAGGGGGAAATGGGAGTGATCAACAAGTATTGAGTTCCCACCAACCCTATCAACCGAGGCAGTATTGCGGATGCTGCCTCTGTCCTTAGCATTTCCACTGAGTCTTCCTTGGATACTTAGGAGCCACTTGCGCCCGCGCCCCAAGCCCTACCCCCACTTTCCCTGCGGGCGGAAGGCATTCCTAGGTACAGAACTTTTTAGCTGGAGGTCGGTGGGGAAATTGCACCTCAGACAGAGACAACCCGATCAAATCGTTGGGTCTTCCTGCTTAAAAACATGTTCACAGGAAGTTATGTGACAAATCCCTTGGAACAGAGAAGGTGAAAACCCCCTNGGGGAAATTGCACCTCCGACAGAGACAACCCGATCAAATCGTTGGGTCTTCCTGCTTAAAAACATGTTCACAGGAAGTTATGTGACAAATCCCTTGGAACAGAGAAGGTGAAAACCCCCTCTCAACACCACCATGATCGGCTCTCCTGTACCTGACCCACAGCAAAGCCAGTTGATTGACATTATGATGAAGGAAAATACACTTTATCGCAAGGTGCTAAGCAAGGAGAGCAGGCTCAAAAGATCAGAACTCCCTGATGGCTCCCAGTGAGGCGCTTTTAAAAAGCAAGGTGAGAAACTGGCCACAGGCACCTGATCAGCTTGTAGACATTCTGATAGCTTGATTGCGGATTAGTGGTGAGTTAACCAGGTGTTATTTCAGGGGTCAACACCAACCTTACTGTTCCAAACGGTCTGGGGTCTATGTGCTTTCAAGAGCATTCAGTGTCTTCCAACTGGTGGTGGGGTTACCATCTGTAAAACAACTGGAGGACATGGCTCAGAATATTTATCTACAGCCTTTGAGTAGAAACCAAGCGTCCTTGACTTGCTTAAACTGTTATTTTATCTTACTTGTTTTGTTTCTAAGTGTTCTCACTTCTTTGAATTTGCTCTTTGGAACTTGGGGAAGGCCTAGAAGGCTAAAGCTTTTCTGCAAACAGGAGGCAGGGGATGCGGGTTGGGATCTGTCCCCTGAAAGGCCTCGGAGTTCTGCTGCCCAGGTTCAGGATCATTTTGTATTAAGATGGAATCTTAATGCCAAGTAGTGCTGGTGGAATCCCTGCATTTAGATGAAGCTGTTAGGTGTCATTTCAGGGGTTCTATAGAGCTGCAGAATAGTCCTTTATGTCTCAGTGCAGAAAAGAATTTAGCAAGAGGCAAAGTGTTGGAGAAGACTTGAGAGTCCCTTGGACTACAAGATCAAACTAGTCAATTCTAAAGGAAATCAGTCCTGAATATTCACTGGAAGGACTGATGCTGAAGATGAAACTCCAATACTTTGGCCACCTGAATCAAAGAACTGACTCACTGGAAAAGACCCTGATGCTGGGAAAGACTGAAGGCAGGAGAGGGAGTCGACAGAGGACGAGATGGTTGGATGGAATCACCATCCAACTGGATGGACAGGAGTTTCAGCAAGCTCCGGAAGTTGGTAATGGACAGTGAAGCCTGGCGTGCTGTGGTCCATAGGGTCGCAGAGTTGGACATGACTGAAAGTGATCGACGGGGGACTTCACAGGTGGCCCAGTGGTAAAGAATCCACCTGCCAATGCAGAAGACACAAGGGACTCCAGTTCGATCCCTGGGTCAGGAAGATCCCCTGGAGTAAGAAATAGCACCCCACTCCAGTATTCTTGCCTGGAGAATCCCATGAACAGACAGAGGAGCCTGGCAGACTAGTCCAGGGAGTCGCCGAGTGTGACACGACTGTACACACAAAGTGATAGATAGGAAATGATTTATTAGAATAGGATACTTGTGAGGTTTACAAGTGGGTGGGAAATTTCATACCAGGAAAACTTGCTGGGCTACTGTTTTATAATCAAAGGAATAGTGGGGAGGAGAACTGCTTTACTTTCTTGAGTAGACATCATGCTTCCATCATCAGCTCCTCCTCCAGGTTGAGCAGGGGAGTTTTCTTGCCCCTATATGGTCCGGCTAGGTCTGCAAGTTATTGTTTATGTATGCAGAGACCATGTCCTAGGGATTATTAACCTACTGAGCTCACTGGGCAGGATGTGGGTCTTGTAGCACCATTAGTTTATTATTGGGGGCATGTCTCATCCTTTTGTTGCATGGTTTTGTTGCTAAGCAAACCTGCTCTATTGCATAATCATTAACTTACAGGGGCCTCCCACATTTTTTCTATTTACAACCCCCTGGTGGGATTAATTTTCATCACCTATTGTTCTTTAGTCACTAAGTCATTTCCAACTCTTCTGCAACCCCATGGACTGCATCCCACCATGCTCCTCTGTCCATGGGATTTTCCAGGCAAGAATACTGGAGTGGGTTGCCATTTCCTTCTCCAGGAGATCTTCCCAGCTCAAGGATCAAACTCACATCTCCTGCTTAACAGGTTGATTCTTTACCACTGAGCCACCTGGGAAGACCATGTCCTTTTACTCTGTCCCTATCACGCCCTCCTCCAGGTGTTTACCCTTTTATGCTTAAAAGCGGTAAGCATCAGTGGTTATTTCCAGGTGAGAAGGGACATAGGCCTGCCTGGAGGAGGAGTAAAAACTTGGCTGAATGTCCATTCTCTATTGGGAGAACTGCAAGTTAATGTCATTCTGGTTAGCATCATCCTTTTAACCCTCTTAGATGTTAAGTATTGGAGGATGAGTCTACAAAAAAAATTAAGAGAAATACAGCAGTAAGCATTAGAAAGTCATTAAAAGAGATTATGACTATGATTTTGAAGATTCAAACCATTTTACCCCAAGCAGTTTCCAGATCTCGAAGAGGATCACTTAAGGCCTCAATCTGTTTTAGTTAGGCCTAGAATGTTTTGTATTTGAGGGTCTATTGAGTCTTCACAGTATAGATTTAATCTCTTATTTTTTGTTAATATCCTTTGGTGATGAAAATGGCTTCCCTGCCCCTCGAGGGACAGAATTGTTTTTTGGCGTTAGTTATATAGATGGCATCTCTAGGCAAAGCCACTTTTGGACTTGGACCCTAGTGGCCTTTTGATTGTGAAAGCAAAAGGCTGAGGGACCCCCATCACTCTCTAGCATCTAGGCATTTCCTCTTCCAGTGCCCTACTGGTCACTCAGTCGTTATCTTTGAGGCCCCATTGACTGCAGCCCACCAGGCTCCTGTCCATGGAATTCTCTAGGCAAGAATATTGGGAGTAAGTAGCCATTTCCTTCTCCAGAGGATCTTCTCGACCCAGGGATCAAACCTGGGTCTCCTGCACTGCAGGCGGATTCTTTACCATCTGAATCACCAGGGAAGCCCCTCCAAAGCCCTGGCTGCTTTCAAAGTTGAGGCCCATTGATCATAGTCTTTCCTCCTGTGTCCCTGCTGTCCACACAGGGCACACTGATTTTAGTCTGGGTACCCATGGGCCTTGTGGCCCACCACGGCCAGACTGGCACAGAAAGCCTGGTCTCCCTTTGCTTGTCCTGAGTGGACAAAGCCATGGTCACCATCTGGGCCTTTTGTTTATCTCTGGGTGCATTCCACCTTTTTGGTCATATCTCTGTCATTGAAAAACCAAATAAACCAGTTGGACAAAATTGTTCATAGGGGTCTGAGGTAATTCTTTTTTGTGTGTCTGATGCCTGGGGCAGACTGGGTATGAAATGCAGAGCCAAAAGGGCATGTTCTTGGGGAAAGGGGATCCACATTTGTATGCTTTTTAAAAACTTTCACTAATCTCCCTTGAAAAATGGCAGAACTTCCCTCTGGTCCCTGTTGTACTCCCTCCACTTTTTTCCTAATTAGCAGATTTCACTGTAACTTTTTTATACCTTCTACTAAAAACAATCATATGGTCCCATTTATCCCTATCAATAAATTTAGTGCCTTCATTGTGGATCTGCCTTAGGGACAGCTTTGTTCCCCACCCAGTGGACTGAATGGCCCTCTTGGGCTTGGGCTGTCATTTCGTCAGCATGGACTCTGGCTACCAGTATCATATGCTGTTCTTTCTCAGGGGTGTGGCAGTGAGATAAAAATCTGTAAATTCCCTCTGGTGAAGTCAAAAGATCTGATTAACCAGGTGAACTCCTGTGTGACATGTTCAGGGTCCTCAGAAAAATCCCCCAACTTATCTGCCAGATTTAGATCAGACACTGAAAAAAGCACATTTCTTGATTTTTATCAGAAATTTCTCTTGAAGGAAGAACCATAGGGGCACTTAGTGATAATTTACATAGCTGTAGCTAATAACTAAACCAAAAATTACCCCCTTGGTTAACTTGGAGTACAAAGGTCTCTCCTTACCCTTGGGTGTGTTTCCCCTGGGATAATAGCCTTGGTTTGAGCAGCTATTTCCATAAATATAGCAGCTTTCATCAAAACAATAGTTAGCTATTGAAAAGTTTTCTTCTCAAGTTAAAAGCCACCATGTAATTTAATTAAGAGTTTAATGACTTTTCTAATGCTTATTGCTGTATTTCTTTTAAATCTTTTTGTAGACTCATCCTCCAATGCTTAACATATAAGAGGGCTAAAAAAGAGGAAGCTAACCAGAATAACATTGACTTACAGTTCTCCCAACAGAGAAGGGACAGCCAGATGTTACCCCTTCAATAGGCTGACCTACGTCTCATCTCATCCAGAAGTAGCTAATGATCATCGATCGCCCTTTACCCACTTTTAAGCACAAAAGGTTAAGCAACCGGAGTGGGGAAAAAGTAGGGACAGAGTAAAGGGACATGCAGGTGATTAAACAGTTAGTCCCACTATGGAGTTGTAAACAGAAAAGAAGGAGGGAGACCCCTTTAAGTGAATGATTACTCAACAGAGCAGGTTTGCTTAACCACAAAACCATTTAACAGAAGCATGAGACAAGCCCCCAAATAATAAAACAATGGTGGCAGGAGACTCACACCCTGCCCAGTGAGCTCAGTGAGCTGATGGTCCCCAGGACATGCTCTCTGCACACATAAACAGTAACTTGTAGATCTCGTTTGACCATGTAGGGACAAGAAAATTCCCCTGCTCAACCTGGAGGACAAGCTGACAATGCAAGCATAATGTCTACTCAAGAAGGTCAAAGAAGTTCTTCTCCCCCTCCCCACTTTTGCTCTGATTATAAAACCCAGTAAGGTCTGGGATGCAGCCTTTCTCACCAGTCCATTTGTAAACCTCTCAAGTGTCCTATTCCAATAAATCACTNAGAAGGTCAAAGAAGTTCTTCTCCCCCTCCCCACTTTTGCTCTGATTATAAAACCCAGTAAGGTCTGGGATGCAGCCTTTCTCACCAGTCCATTTGTAAACCTCTCAAGTGTCCTATTCCAATAAATCACTTATCTCTCACTTTGCCTCTTGCTAAATTCTGTTCTGTGTTCAGACATAAATGACTATGGTACCAGAGCTCTTTGGAGCCCCCCAAAATGAGACCTAACAGTTTGGTACATGCCTCTAGTCTGAAAAACAAATGTCAGAAGGGAAGAAAACTTCTCTTTTCAGTCGTCATATTTCTCAGTACCAAACACAGTGCCTGGCACAAATACCTTCAATACATGATGTTTCAAAATCAACTGAACGGTTCTACTGCTTCACTGCTTCTGTGTTTATATGCTTAGATCTCTGGGTTTGGGGCTAACAGCTTATAGAAATATGAGCAAAGGGTTGAAAATAAAAACAGTATAACCTCTATGGCTCCTTTTAATTCTAAACACCTTGGATGTTTAGGCTACCACTTCATTAAGATAAACTAAAAAGCACCACAAAGCATAGTGATGTATCTGCTAGCATAAACGGTGGCCTTCTGTTGGGAGGGGCATATTCACTGCAGAAGTGTGAATGTAACAATGTAGAAATAAGGAAGAAAGCATTTAGAAAAAATGGAGTACACAGATAGTTTTAGATTTTTTTTTTAAAACCGTCACTTCTGAAATTAGGCCTCTATTTTTCTCAAATCTAAATTAGCTATTTAGAATAAGTCTTTACAGGGAAGACAAAGAAACTTTATTAAGGATTTAGTAGATTATATGGCTTGTACACCTTTCCCACTAACCTAAAGCTAACCAGCGGACCAAGCAAGAAGGGCTCCCCTGTTTCAACCAGTGCAGTCATATTCTACCTTCTTTAAAAACTGGGTTCCAGCACTCTATGACCTGACAGAAAGGTCCGTGATGTTAGAAACTACTCCAATATTTACATAAGCTTCACTAATGATATTCTCTTATTCTTCAAAACATTTACGTCCCAGTTCCTTTCATTTCTGAGCCATCAACATAAAATCCTGGAGATGTGAAAAAATATCCAAGGCAGAGCTTTCTTTGACAGTATATATATACACACACACACACACACACACTACTGTAGAAANAATCCCTGGTCAGGGAACTAAGATCCCACAGGCTGCACAGCACAGCCAAAAAAACAAAGAAAGAAAGAGTTCATTAATATTGTCTGAAACTGAGTTTGGCAGAGAGATCAAGATGGTGGAGCACAAAGCTATGGAGCTCACCTCCCCTCATGAAAACATAAACATATATCTATACGCAAAACAGTTCTCACTGGAAAGTGACTGGAAACTGGCAGGACTCCTGTATAACCAAAGTTGTAGGAAAGATACACATGTCATCTGGGCAGAATGGGAAGAAACTGAGTTCAAGGACACAGATGGTATAAAATGTGTGTGCATGTGTGTATCTATACACACACACACAGAAGACGTGGGTTCGATCCCAGGGTCGGGAAGATTCCCCGGAGGAGGAAGATCCCCTGGAGGAAATGGCAACCACTCCAGTATCCTTGCCTGGAGAATACCATGGACAGCAGAGCTGAGTGGGCTACAATCCATGGGGCCGTGGAGAGCTGGACATATCTGAGTAGCTAAGCAGGACGTGTTTTATACACACACACACACACACACACACTTAATGTTTAAGCCACCAGAAAGCTATATACTCAAAGAAATCCAAAAGAACTGAATTCCGAAGAAGGATGAGCCCTTAGAAGTTGTTCTAAGGTCAGTTACTACTTTCAACAATAAGAACAAGGGTCAAGTCTGGGTACAGGTAAGCTGAGTATCTTGCCTGCCATAGGCCATGGGGAGGAGAGTGTTGGCACATAAGATAAGGAGAAATCAGTAAACTTTTTACTGGTCACATGAGCCTGCTTGAAGGACTGGAATATAGAGCAGTCCCAAACAAAGAACTAGCTCTGTCCAACTGCCACTGATTCTCTCCTACAAGTCCACGGTGATTCAGGATGCTCAGTGCTGGGCTAGAAAGCAAAAACTTCTTGTAGTTCCAGTCTTCCGTATATTCCAAAGTTTCACTACAGAGAAATGCTTGTATTACACAGAACAGATATTGGCCTCAAGATATTTGACACAAGAGGGGAACTGAATTTAATAAAGCAACATCATCTCAGACCTACCTCAACTCCTGACTGGATCAAAGGGATCATTCCCTTTCTAGATATCTGACAGAGGAAAAAGCAGACCTCATTTGGGGAAAAAATTTATTCTAGTCTCTATAGGTCTTTTAAACACAGTATCTACAATACAATGAAAAATTATATGCCAAGAAACTGGAGAATATAGAAGATTTTTTAAGTCAATAGAAGCAAAATCACAGATGACCCAGATGTAGAAATTAACATATAAGGATGTTAAATTAAAGGACAAAATTTTACAGAATTTAGAGAAAAAGAGAATTTCAGCAGAGAAATGTAGACTCTAAAAAGAACCAAATGGAACTTCTAGAAGTAAAAATACAATATTCAAATTAAAGACTTCTTGAACAGGCTGAAAAGTAGATTAGATTCAGTCAAAAAAAAAAAAAATTAGGTAACTTACAGGTAAAAAGAAATAATGTAAACTGAACCACAGAGTTGAAAAAAGAATGAAAAAATAATTTTAGTGACATATGGGACAATAACAAATATTCTAATATGTCTATATTTGGAATTACAGATGGAAAAAATAGAAAAATCCAGCAGAGGAATTATTTGAAGAGATAATGGCTAAAGTTTTTCTCAAAATCAATGAATGATATCAGCCCACAAATACAAGAAACACAGAGAAATCTAAGTAACACAAACATTATGAAAACCATATCTAGAGCTATACTGGCCACATTCCTACAAACAAAAAGTGAAATGAAAATCTCAAAAGAAATTAGATCACAAGTTCACATTTCATTTAGAAGAACAATAAGAAGAAATAAAGCTAAATTATCATAAATAATGTAAACTGGAAGCTAATAGACTGATACCTTAAAGTTCAATAAGGGAAAAAATAAATCTAAGATTCTATATTTAGCAGATACATCCTTCGAAACAGAAAGTGAACTAAAGACATTTTCAGATAAACTTCAGAATAAAAACTGAGCTAATCTGTCACCAGAAGACCTGCACTAAAAGATACTAAAGAAATTTCAAGATAAAGGGAAATTATTGTGGATGGAAGCTTGGAACTTCAGAAAAGAAGGAAGAGCCCCAGAAATAAATGTGCAATGATTTTTAAATTTAAAATAACTGTTTAGCTGGTTGGGGACTGGAATGCAAAAGTAGGAAGTCAAGAAACACCTGGAGTAACAGGCAGATTTGGCCTTGGAATGCGGAATGAAGCAGGGCAAGGACTAATAGAGTTTTGCCAAGAAAATGCACTGGTCATAGCAAACACCCTCTTCCAACAACACAAGAGAAGACTCTACACATGGACATCACCAGCTGGTCAACACTGAAATCACATTGATTATAGTCTTTGCAGCCAAAGATGGAGAAGCACTATACAGTCAAAAAAAACAAGACCAGGAGCTGCCTGTGGCTCAGATCATGAACTCCTTATTGTCAAATTCAGACTTAAATTGAAGAAAGTATGCAAAACCGCTAGACCATTCAGGTATGACCTAAACCAAATCCATTATGATTATACAGCTGAAGTGAGAAATAGATTTAATGGCCTAGATCTGATAGATAGAGTGCCTGATGAACTATGGAATGAGGTTCATGACATTGTACAGGAGACAGGGATTAAGACCATCCTCATGGAAAAGAAATGCAAAAAAGCAAAATGGCTGTCTGGGGAGGCCTTACAAATAGCTGTGAAAAGAACAGAGGCGAAAAAACAAAGGAGAAAAGGAACGATATAAGCATCTGAATCCAGAGTTCCAAAGAATAGCAAGAGGAGATAAGAAAGCCTTCTTAAGTGATCAATGCAAAGAAATAGAAAAAAAAGAAGAGAATGGGAAAGATTAGATATCTCTTCAAGAAAATTAAAAATACCAAGGGAATATTTCATGTAAAGATGGGCTCAATAAAGGACAGAGATGGTATGGACCTAACAGAAGCAGAAGATATTAAGAAGAAGTGGCAAGAATTGTACAAACAAGAACTATACAGAAGAACTGTACAAACAAGATCTTCACGACCCAGATAATCACAATGGTGTGATTACTCATCTAGAGCCAGACATCCTGGAATGTGAAGTCAACTAAGAAAGCATCACTATGAACAAAGCTAGTGGAGGTGATGGAATTCCAGTTGAGCTATTTCAAATCCTGAAAGATGATACTATGAAAGTGCTGCACTCAATATGCCAGCAAATTTGGAAAACTCAGCAGTGGCCACAGGACTGGAAAAGGTCAGTTTTCATTCCAATCCCCAAAAAAGACAATGCCAAAGAATGCTCAAACTACCGCACAATTGCACTCATCTCACATGCTAGTAAAGTAATGCTCAAAATTCTCCAAGACAAGCTTCAGCAATATGTGAACCACGAACTTCCTGATGTTCAAGCTGGTTTTAGAAAAGGCAGAGAAACCAGAGATCAAATTGCCAACATCCTCTGGATCATAGAAAAAGCAAGAGAGTTCCAGAAAAACATCTATTTCTGCTTTATTGACTATGCCAAAGCCTTTGACTGGATCACAATAAACTGTGGAAAATTCTGAAAGAGATGAGAATACCAAACCACCTGTTCTGCCTCTTGAGAAATTTGTATGCAGGTCAGGAAGCAACAGTTAGAACTGGACATGGAACAACAGATTGGTTCCAAATAGGAAAAGGAGTATGTCAAGGCTGTATAAT
>SJYW01016374.1:722991-783873 GCA_006410735.1 Raphicerus campestris | reverse complement strand
ATGAGCTTTAAGCCAGCTTTTTCGCTCTCCTCTTTCACTTTCATCAAGAGGCTTTTTAGCTTCTCTTCACTTTCTGCCATAAGGGTGGTGTCATCTGTATATCTGAGGTTATTGATATTTCTCCCAGCAATCTTGATTCCAGCTTGTGTTTCTTCCAGCCCAGCATTTCTCATGATGAACTCTGCATAGAAGTTAAAGAAGCAGGGTGAAAATATACAGCTTTGACGTCCTCCTTTTCCTATTTGGAACCAGTCTATTGTTCCATGTCCAGTTCTAACTTGTTTCCTGACCTGCATACAGGTTTCTCAAGAGGCAGGTTAGGTGGTCTGGTATTCCCATGTCCTTCAGAATTTTCCACAGTTTATTGTGATCCACACAGTTAAAGGCTTTGGCATAGTCAATAAAGCAGAAATAGATGCTGGAATTCTCTTGCCTTTTCCATGATCCAGAGGATGTTGGCACAAGAAAGGCCTTATTAGTCTCTGTTATCTCCACGATTTCTAAGTATTATATACACTAGTTCTAAACACTTAATACTTTTAAAAAAAACAAAACACTTAATACTTAAGTAAAAGCAGAAATACTTATATAATTCCACAGAAAACAAAAATATTTTTTGCATAAAAGACCTGAACCATTCATAACTTGTATCTTTTTAAGGCTATGTAGCCTATGTGACCAACTTTTACAGCATAAAATGATCCGTTATATTTCCTATGAAAACTTCAGGATTCAATTTTTCAGGCAAGTAAAATTTCCTTTCAGAAGTCTGAGACCCTACCCTAATGCTAAACAGATAAATCTGAAAGTAATTTTGGATCTGGCAACAGGAATGCTTTTAGCAATCTTGTTACTAATTCTATTACACGAGAGCCTATTATATCAAGGTGCAAAGTCAATGCATATCATCCTGAGAGTCTATGTAAAAGAAAAGTATACATTTTGGGGAGCGTGCAGGAAACATTCTCCTTGCCCAGGTCTTTTTTTTTTTTTAAGGATTCCAATGAAATAATACTAAGGATTTAGGTTTGAAATTTATGGAGAGTAAGAAAATAATGAGGCCCTATTCCCACTAGGTCTACTTGTTTGTAACAACCCTGTGAGGTAGTTATTATCCCCATTTTACAGACAAGGAAAACTGTGGCTCTGATAAATTCAGCAACTTTGGGTCCCAGTGCAAGGAAGTATGAGGTTATCTTAATTACAAGTCTGTACATGGACTTTTTGGTTTTTGCCACACTGGTAGTTTACAAACAGTATTCTGAGTAAGAGGAAATAGGTATACGCAAACAAGAAGGGATCCAGCCCTATATCCCTATCTGAACCAGAAGCAGCTATTTTTTATGTTTGCTGGGCTTAAGCCTAACACTTTAATTTTTCTTAAAAGGTTTCAAAACTAACATATTTAAACTACTACACTGTATTATGTATTAGGCCACCTACTTACCACAGTTATACTAGTTTATCTTTGTCATTCTCCCCCAGAGAGAACAATGAACTGTATTCAAAATTACATAATTCTACACAAAACAAAAATACTTTTGCATAAAAGGCTTCAACAATTCATAACTTACATCTTTTTAGCCTACGGAGCCCATGTAACCAACTTTTACAACATAAAATGTTCCGTTATGTTTCCTATATAGACTTCAGGATTCAATTTTTCAGGCAAGTATAGTTTTTATATGATGATGAAAACTGCCCATACTAAATGAACTGCAGCCTCAGTTCGGTTTTCTAATTAAGCTCTAACATGAGGAAGCAACTTTACCTAGGCAATTGCGGTAATTAATCCACCAAGAACCAACAAAAGCACCCTCCATTTTCCTTCCCTATCCAGAACTAAGAATAAAAGCATCTAACAAATGTATGACCTTAGAGATCTTAGCTGTTCTCTTAGGTAATACACCCCAACTAAGGATTATACTCTACAGGNTTTTATATGATGATGAAAACTGCCCATAGTAAATGAACTGCAGCCTCAGTTCGGTTTTCTAATTAAGCTCTAACATGAGGAAGCAACTTTACCTAGGCAACTGCGGTAATTAATCCACCAAGAACCAACAAAAGCACCCTCCATTTTCCTTCCCTATCCAGAACTAAGAATAAAAGCATCTAACAAATGTATGACCTTAGAGATCTTAGCTGTTCTCTTAGGTAATACACCCCAACTAAGGATTATACTCTACAGGAAATTAATTAATTAATTCTTTATAGGAAAGAAATTTTAAACTCATTACTTTTCAAAAGGAAAAACCTTATCATNAAAAGCACCCTCCATTTTCCTTCCCTATCCAGAACTAAGAATAAAAGCATCTAACAAATGTATGACCTTAGAGATCTTAGCTGTTCTCTTAGGTAATACACCCAAACTAAGGATTATACTCTATAGGAAGTTAATTAATTAATTCTTTATAGGAAAGAAATTTTAAACTCATTACTTTTCAAAAGGAAAAACCTTATCATTCCATAAATGAAAATCATTTCCACTGCTATTAGCAAAAGAAGGGAATGAAAAAAAAAACTCAATAAATCTTTCTGAAACACATTAGTAAGAAGTTTTAGTTTAATTTATTTGTTTAGAAGAGTGTCAGTAGTTCCCTAAAGGCAAGACTTTCGTTAAAAGCAGCTAGTAGTAAGATCATGGCGGTCAAACTAATGTCTTTCACAGAAAGTGGCTTTTCCATTAAGTGTTTCTAAAAATATCTTAGGACAGTCTTATCATTCTAAACAGTCTATAATTATATACATATTATTTGTTGTCACTTTAAAATCTTAAGTAGAAAAAAAGTATTAATAAACAAAGGGAGGATGAGAGTTTAAAAACAAACAAAACCCAGCCTTGATCAGTCTAATAAATACAGTATTCAGAATGAGTACACGGCAACAAAGTCCTCTCAATGAGAGTGTACATTCACAGTACTGAACAAAAAATACAGACCTAAGAATTCTATTCTCTCGTTTCAATAGACTGGCTTATTCATAACCACATCTTAAACCAGTGTGCTTTTCTCAGCTCCCTCTTTATATTTAAAATGTAGTTCTAAGTTCCAGTGATTGACTTATTTTAATTTTTAGAAAAATGCTGCAAATTGTGAGCTATATTAAAGCAGTCTTATTGGAATGTTATTCCATTACAACTACAATACCACTGTACAGATAATTACTGCTTAGGAACATGTGGAGTACCTTTTAAAAATAACCTTCCTTGAGGTATGGTTTTGTCTGTTGAGGGTGGATTTGCCTAAGCTCAACTGGACCAAAAGTATGGGAAATAAGAGAGGGGACTTGGCTGGGAATGTGCAGTACACATAAGGTTATGACTATTAGGAAATTTCACTCACCTTTCTGAGATTCACATTGACTTTAAATCAATTTGAAAAAGACTTCTCACAACTTTCTAGACAGCAGTAGGGCTGCTAGAATACCAAGATAATAGCTTCTCAAGTTGGCTGCTTTCCCAGTTTTGAGTAATTAAGTCTCCCTTCTTTGGGGTGGACCTACATGGTCTCCAAAGCTCCATCTTTACAGACATAATCATACTTCATATAAACAACCAAAATAATTCCTACACACCACATTGTATTATTAGCCTTAGGCATCTGATAACATGGGAACATCACATAATAAGTACATTTTCTTGAAAATGATCACCTATTATTTACTGTACCTAGAGTACACTACCATTAAGAATAACTGAGTGAATGCAAAAGCCAGCTTCTCTGGATCTTTAGTATTCCCTTTAATATTAATGGTGGTGATTAATACTTACGATACAGACTCACTAGTCTGCAAGATAACGGAAGTCAGTATTCATTAGATACAACAACTATACCAAAGGTTACTTCTAAATAACTTCAAAGAAATTATTACCTGAAAGTTTAAACAACAACAAAAAATTTATCTTCCACATAAGTTCTACAATAAAATAGTTTAAACACATGATTGATTCTGCAAGTTCTTTTTCAAAACTGTTTCATACATTAGAAAATATTTTTCTTTGTCTGGCCTCACTTCTTTTTCTCTTCCCACTTTTGTCCCCTTTGATATATAATATTATGGATGTAAACTCAAGAATTCAAGGTGTAAGGGATAATTTTGCTTCATAGATATCATGACTACACAGTATAGCAAAAACAAGATAAAAATTGACTAGACCTGAACTTTAAAAAAAAATACAAATTAGGATATGTAATAAGATATTTGGAAAAATAGATATTTTTCTCTACTAGAAACAGCAAAACATTCCACATTATTTTCTTTCCCAATTGGTTAATTAGCATACATTCCAATACTGTGCATGAAAAAATTTCTAAGCCACAAGTACTTAAATGATTTCTTCAGCAGTGTTCTGGCTAATTCAGTGGCCAAGAAAACATGATGTTTGGTCTCTAATTAGATGGAGTTAAGAAACAAAACCAAATTTCTGAGATTTAAGCTGATATGACTTAACAAAAATCTGTCATTACATCAGCTACAAGTTTCCCTTCTTCCAAAAAAGAAAAAAAATCGACTGTTTAAAAGTGTCCAAACTTCCAGTAAACTTCTAACAGCTCATTTTCAGGTGACCTAGGAATGGAGTGAGGCATCTGTAACGCCTGAAGTGGTCCAAATAACACAGATAACTTCATGATGGCTGAAAATAGACACTGGCCCCAAGTCAGGTAGAATACTCAATCTTCAGTGTCAAGGAAGGAAACAAAGTCCAAGCTTCTAAAATACGTAACGACAAGTCCAGGAACGTGGCCGAATATAATCCAGAAACGTGGGCTTCAAGAGGGGAAAAAAAAANACGATGGCTGAAAACAGACACTGGCCCCAAGTCAGGTAGAATACTCAATCTTCAGTGTCAAGGAAGGAAACAAAGTCCAAGCTTCTAAAACACGTAACGACAAGTCCAGGAACGTGGCCGAATATAATCCAGAAACGTGGGCTTCAAGGGGGAAAAAAAAAGGAAGAGTAGTTTATTTGTATGCTCTGTACTTATGAGGTATGGAGTAGATTAAGGGGGTGCTGTTATNATGATGGCTGAAAATAGACACTGGCCCCAAGTCAGGTAGAATACTCAATCTTCAGTGTCAAGGAAGGAAACAAAGTCCAAGCTTCTAAAATACGTAACGACAAGTCCAGGAACGTGGCCGAATATAATCCAGAAACGTGGGCTTCAAGAGGGGAAAAAAAAAGGAAGAGTAGTTTATTTGTATGCTCTGTACTTATGAGGTATGGAGTAGATTAAGGGGGTGCTGTTATGTATTGTACTCTCTTTTTAAAATTCTTATTATGTATTTATTTATTTTTGGTTATACTGGGTCTTCAAGGCTGCTCAGGCTTTTCTCTAGTTGCAGCGAGTGGGGGATACTCTCTAGTTGCGGTGTGCAGGCTTCTCATTGTGGTGGCTTCTCTTGTTGTGAAGCAGAGGCTTTAGGGTGCGTGGGCTTCAGGAGCTGCAGCATGTAGGCGCAGCAGTCGTGGCTCCCAGGCTCTAGAGTAACGGCTCAATAGCTATGGCTTAGCTGCTCTGCAGCACGTGGGATCTTCCCAGATCAGGGATTGAACCCAAATGTCTCCTGCATTGGCAGACAGACTCTACCACTGAGCCACCAGGGAAGCCCACATACTGTACACGTCTTCAATGCCTTCCAACATTTCAGCAATAAGCAGCTCACTAATTCAAAAAAAGTTCACCATTTTTATCTACAGCACAGATTTACTTGCTTTAGAAGCTTTACATGAGGCTAAGTCCAGTAAAATTTACAAAACTGCATGGACTCCTAACCAAATTTCAAATAGACATTACCCTTTTTCTATATCTTGCATTTTATTTCATGAGCACCACCCAAAATCTAAATGGTGGTGGGTTAAGGATGATAATATATACAAATTACTATAATAATATAAAGTTTAAAATTTCTGACTTATCTAAATGAGGAAGAGGAGATAATATTTTATTTCTTTTCAGAAACAGAAAAGAGACTGGAGCAAGAACTGGAAAAAGCTTCATGGATGACACTGCATCCAAACTGGATTTTGATAAAATCTGACAGGTGAAATCTGAGTGCAAAGAGCAGACTGACGAGAGACAGAGTTCAGAGCAATTGGTTCAAATGCACAAAGGGGATTCATAGGAAATAAGGAGAGGGTTGAGAGCAGCACAGCAAAATCAGGGTGGACAGCAGAAGCTTTGGAAGGGAAACTGATTTGATTTCAAGTATCTTTAGTTATGCGCTCCCCCGGTAGTGCAGTGGTAAAGAATCCACCTGCCAAGACAGGAGGTTCAAGAGACACAGGTTCAATCCCTTGGTGGGGAAGATCCCCTGGAATAGGAAATGGCAACCCACTCCAGTATTCTTGCCTGGAAAAATGCATAAAGCCTGGTGGGCTACAGTCCATGGGGTCACAAAGAGTTGCATGCAACTGAGCACACATACATCTTCAGATACAGGTGCCAGGGAGAAATACCCAGGCGGATGTATCAAGAAGCCCTCGCCCCACCCTGCCAATACTTGGGAGTTATCTATAAGCAGCTAGAAGCTATAATGCTAAGAATGACACTCTCACATAATTAAAAAAAAAGATAACAAAACCAAAACAACAGGATTGAGAAAGCAGCTGACATAAGCACAAGTAAAACAGACAGTGAGAAGCTGCTGGATAACATAAGGAGCTCAGCCTGGTACTTTGTGACAGCCTAGAGGGGTGGAATGCCAGTGGTGGGAGGGAGGCTCAAGAGGAAGGGAATATATATATATAGCCGATTAAAGCTGTACGGCAGACACCAACACAACACTGTAAAGCAATTATCTTCCAGTTAAAAAATAAAGGGAAATCGGCTCATAGGCATATGGTCTAGCTGAATGCTGCTGCTGCTGCTAAGTCGCTTCAGTCGTGTCCGACTCTGTGCGACCCCATAGACAGCAGCCCACCAGGCTCCCCTATCCCTGGGATTCTCCAAGCAAGAACACTGGAGTGGGTTGCCATTTCCTTCTCCAATGCATGAAAGTGAACAGGGAAAGTGAAGTCGCTCAGTCATGTCTGACTCTTGGTGACCCCATGGACTGCAGCCCACCAGGCTCCTCCGTCCNTTTCTATTTTACCTTTGTAGCAACCCAAATTTAAAAACACTGATTATTAGACTCTTGTAACTTTGCATTATTTGTGTAGAATTTTTTTTTTTTGAATTTATTTTATTTGGAGGATAATTACAATATTGTGATGGTTTTTGCCATACATCAGCATGAATTGGCCACAGGTATACAAGTGTCCCCTGCATCCTGAACCCCCCTCCCACTTCCCTCTTCACCCTATCCCTCTGGGTTATCCCAGAGCCCTGGCTTTGGGTGCCCTGCTTCATGTATCAGAGGAGACTGGTAGAATAGATGCCCTGGTCATCTATTTTACATATGGTAATATACTTGTTTCAATGCTATTCTTTCAAATCATGCCACCTTTGCCTTCTCCCACAGAGTCCAAAAGTCTGTGCTTTACATCTGTGTCTCTTTTGCTGTCTTGCGTATAGGATCATCGTTACTGTCTTTTTAAATTTCATATACATGCCTTAATATACAGTATTGGTGTTTCTCTTTCTGACTTGCTTCACTCTGTATAATAGGCTCCAGGTTCATCCACCTCATTAGAACTGACTCAGATGCGTTCCAAAGGGAAATGAATAATACCCCATTTTATATGGGATATCTAGGTTGCTTCCATGTCCTGGCTATTGAAAACAGTGCTGCAGTGAACACTGGGGTACATCATCTCTTTCAATTCTGGTTTCCTTAGTGTGTATGCCCAGCAGTGGGATTGCTGGGTCGTCTGGCAGTTTTGTTTCCGGTTTTTTAAGGAATCTCCACACTGTTTTCCATAGCGGCTGTACCAGTTTGCCTTCTCACCAACAGTGTAAGAGGGTTCCCTTTTTTCCACACCCTCTCTAGCATTTATTGTTTGTAGACTTTTTGATGGTGGCTTTTCTGAGTGCTGTGAGATGATACCTCATTATGGGTTTGATTTGCATTTCTCTGATAATGAGTGATGTTGAGCACCTTTTCATGTGTCTGTTAGCCATCTGTATGTCTTCTTTGGAGAAATGTCTGTTTAGTTCTTTGGCCCACTTTTTGGTTGGGTTGTTTGTTTTTCTGGTGTTGAGCAGCATGCAGCTGCTTGTATATTTTGGAGATTAATTCTTTGTCAGTTGTTTCGTTTACTATTATTTTCTCCCGTTCTGAAGGCTGCCTTTGCACCTTGCTTATAGTTTCCTTCATTGTGCAAACGCTTTTAAGTTTAATTAGGTCCCATTTGTTTATTGATTCTATTTCCATTACTCTGGGAGGTGGGTCATAGAGGATTTTTCTGTGATTTATGTCAGAGAGTGTTCTGCCTATATAGAATTTAATAGATTCATTATGCGCTTTATGCCTGTGTGCCTTCTTCCAAATCAAGGAATCACAGGAACATCTTTCTTAAAAGGATTAAAAGTGAAGTCACTCAGTTGTGTTCAACTCTTTGTGACCCCATGTACTATAGCCTACCAGTCTCCTCTGTCCATGGAATTTTCCAGGCAAGAGTACTAGAGTAGATTGCCATTTCCTTCTCTAGGGAATCTTCCTGACCCAGGGATTGAACCCAGGTCTCCCGCATTGCAGGGAGATGCTTTAGCGTCTGAGCCACCAGGGAAGCCCACAGAGGGATTGGTAGTATTCAGTTAATTTAGGGATAAGAAGTCATCATTTTGACAGAGCAAGAGGAAACATCATGAGCTAAGGAGAGGTAGCTTTTTGTCTTCCCTATTCTGTGCTTATTTTCCCCTTGCAGTTTTGCTGAAAGGAAATGAAGAGCCTCCAGTCTAACATAGTTTCCTTTTTCCAGGCACTGTTCCAGTACCCACAGTCAACCAGTACTTGTATTTCTTGTTTGCTCCTACCCTCATCTACCGTGACAACTATCCCAGGTAATGGCACTAGGAAGCAGAAATGGCATAGCACCAGAGTGTGCCAGGAGTGAGGTTAGGCGGGCCAGTTCCTGTAGGAGTACAGAGCAGGACTGCTGCTGGCATGGGAAATCCCAAGTGGTGATTCTAGCAATCTGATTTGATTGCAGTAATTCTCAACAGAGTTACATACCTATTTCCTATATCAAAAATGTTCTGTGTGGGGAAAATACTGTGGGGATCTTTTTGAAAGTTCAGTTATTTATTGAGAAAGTTGTTTTGTTTCTTGCTTTTTAGGTCTCCAACTGTAAGATGGGGTTATGTGACTATGCAGTTTGCACAGGTAAATTTTTTTGAAGTGCCTGAGGTTTGTTGGTTGGTAGGAGATGGGGATTTGAATATAATAATAACTTAATATATTTAAAGTATTGGTAAATTCATGTCTACCAGGAGCTCTGAAACTCTTACTGAGGTCTTTTATATGTGTGTGTGTGTGTGTGTGTGTGTGTGTGTGTGTGTCTATGTTTTTTAATATTGTGGTAAAATCACATAGTGTACAACATACTGTTTTAACCATGCTTAACTGTACAGGTCAGTGGCACCAAGTACATTCACATTATTGTGCAACCCTCACCATCATCCATGTCTCGAAATTTTTCACCTTCCTAAACTGAAATTTTTCACCTTCCTAAATTGAAACTCTGTCCCCATTAAACACTAATTCCTTGTCTCCTCTCCTTACCGCAACCTTAAGCATTTACCAGTGTTCTTTCTGATTCTATGAATTTGACTATTCTAGATATTTTGTGTAAGTGGAAACTCTTCTCAGTACAGTAACTGGTATTTTTTTCTATAATAAATCTTGTTATTGTAATTAAAGTAATTCCATGTGGTTATTTCAGTTTGCATCTACACTAATTTCCCCCTCCCTTTCTATTTTTTATTATTGATATATATATATATTATGTGTAGATGTGGTCTGACACTCTCCCAACCTTTTATCTGTATCATAAATCCCAGAAGAACAAATTTTAAAATCTTGTGTCAGTCAAATACCCATTTATGAAATAGGTTTTTTTGTTATGGGTTTCATGTAACAGGAAAAGCAGATTACAAAGTCTGATCTTTTAAAAATGCTATTTGGTGTAAAGGCTTGAGAATGGGTATGATAGATATTAGCCTATTAGAGAGTACTATCTCTGAAGGATTAAAGTTCAATCTATACACTATGTTAAATGGTGTGTGTGTGTATATATGTAAATATTAGTTTATGAATCACGTAGGTATCTTCTTTTGAAGGAAAAAAATAACTTTTTATCTTTCCTGATCAAGCCACCATTATTATAATTATCTTTGTTATGTTCCAGGTTTTTGGTTGCCTTTTTTATGTGTACTACATCTTTGAAAGGCTCTGCACCCCCTTATTTCGGAATATCAAACAGGAGCCCTTTAGCGCTCGTGTTCTGATCTTATGTATATTTAACTCCATCTTGCCAGGTAATGTGGGGACTGGTTAATATGGCCATTCATGAAGTTGCCAGGAAAGCAGAAAGCTATTGCATATGAGTACCTTTGATTGACCTGCTTTTCACGATAAACTCATCTACACATCTATACCCCAATTTAATCTCTTTCCATATATCCCACAAACGAAGCATACTTCCTATCTCTGGCTATTCTTTCCATTTGTCATCTCACTTGTGAGCAAAACTCACAAGTTTTGCTTTCTCTGACTGTAGTGAATGCACATAGTCCATATTTACGCTTTATCTTCTCACTCATTGTTCAGTCCCTATACTCTTGCTCCTGGTTGGACCAGGCCATTGAAATGGCCTTTATTAAAATCACTGATCTCCTCCAGTAGTTGGTTTAGCCCTTAATCTGTTTGATCTCCACGAAGCGTTGGATGCTGCTGACCGCATGGTAAAGTCTCTCTTGCCCCTCTTATTCTCCTGTCTTTCTGGCCATGCCGTACACAGCAGTGAGCAGCTTTCAGTTCCCTTTACTTACGCTTTCTCTTTTCTCTGCCCATTAAATGGTATTAAATGGTATCGTTATGTCCTCTCTTCTTTTCCCTCTACCCCAGACATTTTCTAGTATCACTCCCCGTTTGCCCTTCAAGATTTACTCCAATAAGTCTATCTGTCCTTCTGATAGAGTATGTATTACTTATGTATATCTTCCTCACTAGGCTACAAATTCCGTAAGCTCGAGGATTGTGTGTTATATCCAGGTCAGCCAGTCATAGTCTCTCCTATACAGTCTTATACATAGTAGACTAATATTTTTGAAAGGGATGGGTGTATAAATGGATATTTAAAAATACTGTGTAATGTATATAAAGTGCTAATGAACTTTGTTTATAGTGGAGGTGACATTTAGTATTTGGTATTTAAAAATAAACAGGCATTTGCCTGGTAGAGAGGTATTAGAAAGTGGCTTCCAGGTTGTGGGATGGATTCAAAGGCATGGAGAATGACAGAAGTCTGCTACCAAGATAAGCCATATATTTAGGCATTTCCGTTAAAAACAAGCTGGGTCGTTTTCTTCTATAAAACCCACTTGGAAGAAAGTCATTTCTTTAAGGGGTTGAAATAATTAGCTTTCAAAAAACACCATATCATTTCTGGAATGATAAGCTGGAATAATAACTTTAATTTTACAAAGTAATTTAGCTAAGCAAGTGACAACATGTAATTAACTTACTAGTGTATGAGCTATTTGGAAAGACTAATATTGTTCATCTTATTTTTAGGTGTGCTGATACTGTTGCTTATTTTTTTTGCCTTTTTGCACTGTTGGCTCAATGCCTTTGCTGAGATGTTACGCTTTGGTGACAGGATGTTTTACAAGGTAACATGTACTTGGACTCATTCTCCTTTTCACGTTTTATTTCCTCATTGTTAAGTATTTGAATATTGTTGGCTACTAGCTTTTTAACATAAATGTTGTGAAGTCATTTTCCCCACAGGTTTTATGAATATTAAGTCAGAAATTTTGTTGCTAATAAAAGTGGCATAGTCTTGTCTTTTCTGCTACCTCTAAAGTCTGCTCCCTTAGATCCACATTTGGTTTCTACTGGATCCCATACTGGTGATTATAGTGGGAAAGCATGTGTTCAGAGGGCATTCTGAGACTTTGCTGACTTTTTATTCATTTGAAATTGGCTGTCTGGTGCTCTAGGAGTGATCTCAGCAAATTGTCCTATGTAAGATTGTTCAACAGTTCATGAAGGAAGTAACGTTTCCCTCCTTTGTTTTGAAAGGCTTTAATTCTGCTTCAGATAGCATTCTTAAGCCTCCAGCGTTGGTATTAAGTTGTAGGCTGAGGCAGATCGGTTCATAGTGTTCTGTCCTAAGTCGCTTCAGTCGTGTCCGTTTATTTTCTAACCGGTGGACTGTAGCCTGCCAGGCTTCTCTGTCCATGGAGTTCTCCAGGCGAGATGCCCTGAGTGGTTGCCGTTGCCTCCCCCAGTGGTGGTCTGTAATCCTCCCCAAAGTCCTCTAGAGTTTGGTTTGTTGATGTTTTTGCCAACAGTCTAAGCCTACTCCACTCCTCTTGCAAAAAGAGCAGTGAGTGTGGTGTGAATTGTAGATGTCTTCTTCCACTGGTTTGATCTTAGAGGGAACAAGATAATGTCTGAAGGAGCACTAGGACTCGGAGGTGGCTGCCCTCTCACTTGTTGTACAGCTAACATTTTGCTGCTTATGATACCAGCAGGCTGATCTTGAGGGTTATCACACTGTCTGAGTCAGTGTGACCTTCAAATTCTCTCATTGTGTTTTAGCAAGGTAAGTGATTGTTACTTAGATGAACATTAGGTTACTTATTTATCTTGAATAATTATGTGGTATGCCTTCCACCATAACTTGTTTGATGACAATGAGAAACAATGAACCTGGGAACTTAATCATCCGTTGAATTAGGATTAATGTCACATTGAACACTAATAACCAAAATGCCTTTGAAGATTTTTCTGCATCAGTGTGTGGACCAGCAATTTATCATAACACGCTCTGGATGTCTCATTATGTGCGTATATTCTCTGGGAGTATTCAGGAGGTTTGGCTTTGGTTTTGTTTATGTGTTTACACCTTTGCTTTTTTCCTCAGGACTGGTGGAATTCTACATCGTACTCTAACTATTACAGGACCTGGAATGTGGTGGTCCATGACTGGCTATATTACTATGCTTACAAGGACTTTCTCTGGGTGAGCAGTGGGGTTTAGTTGAAATTGTTGAAGAAACAGAGATTCTTTTCCAGAAAGTAGTAGTATTGTACAGCTGTAAGTAATTATCCTTAGTTGTCTGCAGTTTTCCTGTGAGCCCTTAAGGTCTCAGAAGTCTTCTGCTTCGAGTAGTACTGCGTAGAGGACCAGTATAATCTCCAATAATAACAACAGATAATCCCCAATCTCCCCCTAACTTTCTCCCATTTGTTTTTTGATTTTATTCCTTTTGTTAGAAGTGGAGAAAGCATTTATGGTCGAATTTACAACTCTTTAGTACAGATTATTAATGTGTGTCTTCCAGACGTTCTTCACAACAGAATTTATTTAGGCTGACTTAAATGTAGTCAGTTAACACTGGGATCTGATTAACACTGATGTCTGGATTGAAGTGAAATGAAGTCGCTCAGTCGTGTCCAACTCTCAGTGACCCCATAGACTGTAGCCTACCAGGCTCCTCAGTCCATGGGATTTTCCAGGCAAGAGTCCTGGAGTGGGTTGCCATATCCTTCTCCAGGGGATCTTCCCGACCCAGGGATTGGACCCGGGTCTGCCACATTGTAGGCAGACGCTTTACCGTCTGAGCTACTCGTGAATTGTTGAGTAAGGGCACTGTTGGCTGAATGTCAGTGTGTCATGGTACAAATGATACTATATTTGAGTGTCCTTCACTTGTAAGGGTAGTTTGACTTATGGATGAGGCAAGTCCCTTGTTTCTGAATCTTAGTTTTGTAAAAATGGTACCTGCCCAGTCTACTGTACGGTGTTACTCTGTGTCCATTTATAAATGAAAACTATGTTTTGTCAACCANTAGTGAATGCACATAGTCCATATTTACGCTTTATCTTCTCACTCATTGTTCAGTCCCTATACTCTTGCTCCTGGTTGGACCAGGCCATTGAAATGGCCTTTATTAAAATCACTGATCTCCTCCAGTAGTTGGTTTAGCCCTTAATCTGTTTGATCTCCACGAAGCGTTGGATGCTGCTGACCGCATGGTAAAGTCTCTCTTGCCCCTCTTATTCTCCTGTCTTTCTGGCCATGCCGTACACAGCAGTGAGCAGCTTTCAGTTCCCTTTACTTACGCTTTCTCTTTTCTCTGCCCATTAAATGGTATTAAATGGTATCGTTATGTCCTCTCTTCTTTTCCCTCTACCCCAGACATTTTCTAGTATCACTCCCCGTTTGCCCTTCAAGATTTACTCCAATAAGTCTATCTGTCCTTCTGATAGAGTATGTATTACTTATGTATATCTTCCTCACTAGGCTACAAATTCCGTAAGCTCGAGGATTGTGTGTTATATCCAGGTCAGCCAGTCATAGTCTCTCCTATACAGTCTTATACATAGTAGACTAATATTTTTGAAAGGGATGGGTGTATAAATGGATATTTAAAAATACTGTGTAATGTATATAAAGTGCTAATGAACTTTGTTTATAGTGGAGGTGACATTTAGTATTTGGTATTTAAAAATAAACAGGCATTTGCCTGGTAGAGAGGTATTAGAAAGTGGCTTCCAGGTTGTGGGATGGATTCAAAGGCATGGAGAATGACAGAAGTCTGCTACCAAGATAAGCCATATATTTAGGCATTTCCGTTAAAAACAAGCTGGGTCGTTTTCTTCTATAAAACCCACTTGGAAGAAAGTCATTTCTTTAAGGGGTTGAAATAATTAGCTTTCAAAAAACACCATATCATTTCTGGAATGATAAGCTGGAATAATAACTTTAATTTTACAAAGTAATTTAGCTAAGCAAGTGACAACATGTAATTAACTTACTAGTGTATGAGCTATTTGGAAAGACTAATATTGTTCATCTTATTTTTAGGTGTGCTGATACTGTTGCTTATTTTTTTTGCCTTTTTGCACTGTTGGCTCAATGCCTTTGCTGAGATGTTACGCTTTGGTGACAGGATGTTTTACAAGGTAACATGTACTTGGACTCATTCTCCTTTTCACGTTTTATTTCCTCATTGTTAAGTATTTGAATATTGTTGGCTACTAGCTTTTTAACATAAATGTTGTGAAGTCATTTTCCCCACAGGTTTTATGAATATTAAGTCAGAAATTTTGTTGCTAATAAAAGTGGCATAGTCTTGTCTTTTCTGCTACCTCTAAAGTCTGCTCCCTTAGATCCACATTTGGTTTCTACTGGATCCCATACTGGTGATTATAGTGGGAAAGCATGTGTTCAGAGGGCATTCTGAGACTTTGCTGACTTTTTATTCATTTGAAATTGGCTGTCTGGTGCTCTAGGAGTGATCTCAGCAAATTGTCCTATGTAAGATTGTTCAACAGTTCATGAAGGAAGTAACGTTTCCCTCCTTTGTTTTGAAAGGATTTAATTCTGCTTCAGATAGCATTCTTAAGCCTCCAGAGTTGGTATTAAGTTGTAGGCTGAGGCAGATCGGTTCATAGTGTTCTGTCCTAAGTCGCTTCAGTCATGTCCGTTTATTTTCTAACCGGTGGACTGTAGCCTGCCAGGCTTCTCTGTCCATGGAGTTCTGCAGGCGAGATGCCCTGAGTGGTTGCCGTTGCCTCCCCCAGTGGTGGTCTGTAATCCTACCCAGAGTCCTCTAGAGTTTTGTTTGTTGATGTTTTTGCCAACAGTCTAAGCCTACTCCACTCCTCTTGCAAAAAGAGCAGTGAGTGTGGTGTGAATTGTAGATGTCTTCTTCCACTGGTTTGATCTTAGAGGGAACAAGATAACGTCTGAAGGAGCACTAGGACTCGGAGGTGGCTGCCCTCTCACTTGTTGTACAGCTAACATTTTGCTGCTTATGATACCAGCAGGCTGATCTTGAGGGTTATCACACTGTCTGAGTCAGTGTGACCTTCAAATTCTCTCATTGTGTTTTAGCAAGGTAAGTGATTGTTACTTAGATGAACATTAGGTTACTTATTTATCTTGAATAATTATGTGGTATGCCTTCCACCATAACTTGTTTGATGACAATGAGAAACAATGAACCTGGGAACTTAATCATCCGTTGAATTAGGATTAATGTCACATTGAACACTAATAACCAAAATGCCTTTGAAGATTTTTCTGCATCAGTGTGTGGACCAGCAGTTTATCATAACACGCTCTGGATGTCTCATTATGTGCGTATATTCTCTGGGAGTATTCAGGAGGTTTGGCTTTGGTTTTGTTTATGTGTTTACACCTTTGCTTTTTTCCTCAGGACTGGTGGAATTCTACATCGTACTCTAACTATTACAGGACCTGGAATGTGGTGGTCCATGACTGGCTATATTACTATGCTTACAAGGACTTTCTCTGGGTGAGCAGTGGGGTTTAGTTGAAATTGTTGAAGAAACAGAGATTCTTTTCCAGAAAGTAGTAGTATTGTACAGCTGTAAGTAATTATCCTTAGTTGTCTGCAGTTTTCCTGTGAGCCCTTAAGGTCTCAGAAGTCTTCTGCTTCGAGTAGTACTGCGTAGAGGACCAGTATAATCTCCAATAATAACAACAGATAATCCCCAATCTCCCCCTAACTTTCTCCCATTTGTTTTTTGATTTTATTCCTTTTGTTAGAAGTGGAGAAAGCATTTATGGTCGAATTTACAACTCTTTAGTACAGATTATTAATGTGTGTCTTCCAGACGTTCTTCACAACAGAATTTATTTAGGCTGACTTAAATGTAGTCAGTTAACACTGGGATCTGATTAACACTGATGTCTGGATTGAAGTGAAATGAAGTCGCTCAGTCGTGTCCAACTCTCAGCGACCCCATAGACTGTAGCCTACCAGGCTCCTCAGTCCATGGGATTTTCCAGGCAAGAGTCCTGGAGTGGGTTGCCATATCCTTCTCCAGGGGATCTTCCCGACCCAGGGATTGAACCCGGGTCTCCCACATTGTAGGCAGACGCTTTACCGTCTGAGCTACTCGTGAATTGTTGAGTAAGGGCACTGTTGGCTGAATGTCAGTGTGTCATGGTACAAATGACACTATATTTGAGTGTCCTTCACTTGTAAGGGTAGTTTGACTTATGGATGAGGCAAGTCCCTTGTTTCTGAATCTTAGTTTTGTAAAAATGGTACCTGCCCAGTCTACTGTACGGTGTTACTCTGTGTCCATTTATAAATGAAAACTATGTTTTGTCAACCANCAATGAACATGTGATATATTGTTCTGATGTGGTCCACCTCTAACAGCTCACTGTAAATACAGTTCAAAGAAAATTAATCAATATTTTAAAACACCAAATATTAAAGACTTTACTTCAAAGTAGTTCAGAAGATGCTTAATCCATGCTTCAAAAATATCTCAATGGTAATCACGAAATATTACTAATGAGTATCACTATTCTTATAAAGAAATGAATAATAATTACCTAGTCACAGAGCATTTCAAAAGAAAGGCTCATTACCTACTCAAAATGCACTTTTAGTTTTCAGTTCACAAATGAGGTTGCCACAATTAGTCTACATAGCCTATTTTTCCCCCATAAAATCTACATAACTGCTATGACTAATCCATATTGATACATGGCAGAAATTAACACAATATTATAATTATCCTTTAATTAAAAATAAACAAAATAAGGAGGCTTCCCTGGTGGTCCAGTGGCTAAGAGTCCGAGGTTCCAATGCAGGGGGTCTGGGTTTGATCCCTGGTCAGGGAACTAGATTTCACATGCCGCAGCTAAGAGTTTGTACGCTACAACTAAAGATTCCACGTGCCTCAGCTGAAACCCAGCACAGCCAAATAAATAAATATTAATAATTAAGGAAAAAATCTGCACAACTAGGGTTCTAAAATAAGTAAATTTGAGAAAACTATCAAGTCTCAAAGCCTAGCTAAAGAGAGATGAAAAAAACTTATGTATCAAGAAGGCAGCAATACTCTCTCAAAAGTGGTTTTACCTAATTGGGAAAGTTTTGTTCCAGCTCTTTGGGTAACCAATTCTCTGAAGCACAACTTCAAGGAAATTATCAGAGGACCAATAACCACTCTTACATACAAAACTTCTCCTTTGAAACCAGACACAGAACCCAAAAAAATCAAAGGAGGAGCATGAGATGGCAAATGTACAAAAAGAAGTATCAAAACTAATGGATTATATGAACACAGAACAAACATTCATAGATTACACAGTGATTCTAACAATCAAAATAGCTTGATTTTTAAAAATTCAAACAAATAAACAAAACAACTAAAAATACTTACTCTAAGATAGATCGCCTTATAACAAAAATCTTTCCATGTTCTGGAGGTGCTCTCAGATCTCTGGGAAGATCAAAAATTAAAATAAAATATGAGTACTTCAAGTATTACAAGAAATTTAAACCTATGGATAAAGAGAAGGAATAAATACTACCAACTATAGCTTGTAATATTAATTAACTGCCTTCTCACTATGATCCAGGTACTGTGTTAGGGTTTTATGCATGTTAACGCATTTGCTCCTTCTGAACAATGCTATGAGGTAGGTGTAGACACATCTGATTAGGAAGGAAGAGATGTCAGGCAAACCTAACCAGAGCAGCACTTAAGCCCCTGGAAATGTGCGGCTAGCCCTATGGAGACAGATGCATTCCTGGAATGACAGGTTGACAACCACTCTTCCTTCTCCTAAATATTCCCAAGGACAAGACTCCAGCCATACTTTACTCAGTGCACATACTATTATTGATCTGTCCTCCGAAACGGCACTGATATTTATGATCCCTTGTGCCTCAGCTGGTAAAGAACCTGCCTACAATGAAGGAGACCAGGCTTTGATCCCTGGGTTGGGAAGATCCCCTGGAGAAGGGAAAGGTTNTTGATCTGTCCTCCGAAACGGCACTGATATTTATGATCCCTTGTGCCTCAGCTGGTAAAGAACCTGCCTACAATGAAGGAGACCAGGCTTTGATCCCTGGGTTGGGAAGATCCCCTGGAGAAGGGAAAGGTTACCAACTCCAGTATTCTGGCCTGGAGAATTCCATGGACTGTATAGTCCATGGGGTCACAAAGAGTCGGACCAACTTTCATGGCTTTCACAACAACAACTCCTAAGGTCTTCCAACAATCCCCAACAGCCTCATGATCTAAAAAAGTGCCTCCAGTTACTAAAACCTCTCATTAACATCTATCTCTATCATCTTCTTCAGGGTTTCTTGTAGTACCGCTAGCACTTCTGGTGACTCTCCTGATCAAAACTATTCTCCAGAACAGCAGACTGTCAGAGACCAACGAGGCATAAAACCAAGGAAAAGCACAAAATGGCCAATTAGCACACAGTGGCCTTTGACAGCCCTCCCTTCCCTCTATGGCTCTGGATGGCTGACCAATAAGAATAACTACTTGCACTGTACTTTATTACAAGTACTGTACAGAGTACAATAGGGTGGCAGGATTATGACATAGGGAAGAGCACTCACGCTGGAGACAGACTCTGGCTTCAAATTCCCACTGTGTTATCTTGGACATTTGACTGCTCTATGCTTCAGTTTCCCAAATTTGCAATATGCAGACAGTTATTACATCTGCTTCACAGGGTCACTGTTTCATTTAAAGGTAAAGATTTCAACAAGCATTGGCCACGTTATTTTATGAGTCAGCATAGTCTTAAATGAGGTATGCTGTTTGTTATAATTCACATAGTAAGATGAAGAAACCCACCTTTCAAGAGGTTAAAACAGCAATACGCAGCTAATAAAAGGTGGTGCTAGGGTGTGAACCGAGGCATTTTACCCACTGAGCTGTACTAGACTATATGTGTGCATTAAAAGAACTATTTGTACTTACTTAGCTCTGTGGTTGTTGTCTCCCTCAAAAACAGAAAAGGATGTGAGAGCACAACCACCATTGTCTAATGATGTGGATTTTTCAATGAGATTGGTCACAAAATCATCAAAGTGACTGCCAACTTCCTTCATAAAAAAAGGCTTCAATTCCTACAATTTTAAGACAAAGAAAACCATTAAGAACTAGCTAGTTTATGAGTTGTTAACATTTTTTAAAGGGTTCTCTGGTTGGTTTTTTTTTGGCTGTCCGGACGGGATGTGGGATCTTAGTTCTCCAACCTGGTTCCCTATGAAAAGAAATCCATGTTAAGTGAATTCACAGGAGTAAAAACAGAAAAGTGATTTCTATATACATTGACCTGTAGTTTCGGAAACTGCTACTGTAAAAGCAACATGATGATTTATGTTAACTAAATGAACTCCTCTGAATTACATATAAAACCAAAATGACAGAAATGCTAAAAATAACAGTATTTTCTTCTCTTCAAATTTTTATATGGAAAACAAAGTAAAAATCAATATTATATCACCATTATACAATTTTAAGTCCCCTTCTTTTCAAGCAACCCCTTCAGCACCAAGTACCCAGTGTTTATAAGTCATGTCTTTACTGTATGATACCAACATTCATACAATATTTACTCCTACCTCCATAGCTATATATTTATCTACTCTATAACACATACATTTATAACAGAATTGTCATATATTTTAACACTTACAAATTCATAGTTTTCGAAAAGCATTGGCCAAAAAAATTTCTTCAAGTTACACGAGGCCACCTACTATGGATGCTCAAATTGTAAATTGTGGTATTTTTAAACTAGCAGGACTCATGTATACGAAGAAAAACAAAGTATTACTTACTAATTTCTTCAAGAAAAAAAAAGCTCTCCCTTCTAATTATATTAGTTAGGTTGAACCTAAGCCTTTGACTGTGTGGACGACAATAAACTGTGGAAAATTCTGAAAGAGATGGGAATACCAGACCACCTGACCTGCCTCTTGAGAAACCTATATGCGGGTCAGGAAGCAACAGTTAGAACTGGACATGGAACAATAGACTGGTTCCAAATAGGAAAAAGAGTACATCAAGGCTGTATATTGTCACCCTCCTTCTTTAACTTCTATGCAGAGTACATCATGAGAGACACTGGGCTGGAAGAAGCATAAGCTGGAATCAAGTTTGCCGGGAGAAATATCAATAACCTCAGATATGGAGATGACACCACCCTTATGTCAGAAAGTGAAGAGGAACTAAAAAGCCTCTTGATGAAAGTGAAAAAGGAGAGTAAAAAAGTTGGCTTAAGGCTCAACATTCAGAAAATGAAGATCATGGCATCTGGTCCCATCACTTCATGGGAAATAGATGGGGAAACAGTGTCAGACTTTACCTTGGGGGCTCCAAAATCACTGCAGATGGTGATTGTAACCATGAAATTAAAAGACACTTACTCCTTGGAAGAAAAGTTAGGACCAACCTAGACAGCATATTGAAAAGCAGAGACATTACTTTGTCAACAAAGGTCCGTCTAGTCAAGGCTGTGGTTTTTCCAGTGGTCATGTATGGATGCGAGAGTTGGACTGTGAAGAAAGCTGAGTGCCAAAGAATTGATGCTTTTGAACTGTGGTGTTGGAAAAGACTCTTGAGAGTTCCTTGGACTGCAAGGAGATCCAACCAGTCCATTCTAAAGGAGATCAGCCCTGGGTGTTCTTTGGAAGGAATGATGCTAAAGCTGAAACTCCAGTACTTTGGAAACCTCATGCGAAGAGTTGACTCATTGGAAAAGACTGACACTGGGAAGGGTTGGGGGCAGGAGGAGAAGGGGACGACAGAGGATAAGATGGCTGGATGGCATCACGGACTCGACAGACATGAGTTTGAGTGAACTCCAGGAGATGGTGATGGACAGGGAGGCCTGGTATGCTGCGATTCATGGGGTCACAAAGAGTAGGACACGACTAAGCAACTGAACTGAAAATATCTGAAGTAGCCTTTTTTCTGGATTCTGTTTTTGCTTTCTGGATTGTTTTGATTTGGTTTTAATATTTATTTGGCTGCACAGGATCCCAGTTGTAGCACACAGGATCTTCTTCCTTGTGTTGCAAGGATCTATTATTGTGGCGCATGGACTATCTAGTTGTGGCATACAGGCTCAGGAGTTGAGGAGCACTGGCTTAGTTGCTCCATGGCATGTGGGATCTTAGTTCCCCAACCAGGGATCAAACCCACGTCCCCTGTAGCGTAGGGTGGATTCTTCACCACTGGACCATCAGGAAAGTCCTGGACTCTTTTAACAGTTTGACCAAGTCCTTTAAAAGTAAAGCCTTAAAATATTAATGTATCTAATGAAACTATGTGAAAGCTTTTCAAACTACTTTCTCCCAGAGTTCTGAAATGTTTGGGTATTGGGGGAGGTGGGAGAGGTCTTGGACAGTGAGAATACACTGAAATCCCAGCCCTCAGGACAGTGAAACTGAGCAGGAGCCTATGAGGCTCCTGGGCACAAGTCTTTCTGTGTCCTAGTTTCTTGTTTGAAGGAAATAGGCTTCATTCAGCCTCCTTAACCTTCCTTACAAAGGTTCAAACAGCGGCTAATCATGGAAGGAATGGAATGCAGAAACAAGGGAGGAGCACTGAAGAAACAAGAGTGCAGGGACTTCCCTGGTGGTCCAGTGGTGAAGACTCTGCTTCCACTGCAAGGGGCATGGGCTCAATTCCTGGGCATTCTTGGTCAGGGAACTAAGATTCCACAGGCCATGAGAAAGTGAAGTCGCTCAGTCGTGTCCGACTCTTTGCGATCCCATGAACTGTAGCCTACCAGGCTCCTCGGTCCATGGAATTTTCAAGGCAGGAATACTGGAGTGGGTTGCCGTTTCCTTCTCCAGGGGATCTTCCCCACCCAGGGATCAAACTTGGGTCTCCTGCATTGCAAACAGTCACTTTACCATTTGAGCCACCTATGAAAACTTACCACATTAAATCATTATAACTAGGCTCAATCACATCTTTATCATCAAAATAGGAATCATTACAATCCACACATTTTTGCCAATGAGAAAAGTTTGTTTATTCCCGTAGCATAAAAATCTGTGCTTCGGGATTCGATGAACTCTTAGAAAGCATTTTCTGTCTCCTTCTAGTTGTAGAAGTGTTTTTACTGCAAAAAGTTGTCCAGATGCTTGAAGTGGTAGTCGGTTGGTAAGAGGTTAGGTGAATATGGTGGATGAGATAAAACTATGTACCCCAATTAGTTCAACTTCTGAAGCATTGATTGTGTGACATGCAGTTGGGTGTTGCCACTGAGAAGAATAGGGCCCTTTCTGTTGACCAATGCTGGCTGGCCAGCCACTGCAATCTTCATCTTCAAGGCTCTCAACTCCTTTGCAAAACTTCTTGAACCACCACTGCATTGTACATTCGTTAGCAGTTGTGTTATTGACATTGTGAGTTGTCTCTGATTCTTATGACCCGTTCTGAACTCTAGTAACAAAATCGCTCGAATTTGCATTTTGTCTAACATCATTTCCTAGTCTAAAATAAATGTAAAATACACAGCAACTAATAAGTCATTAGTTTTAAAAAAGCAAGAAATGTGCATTAAAATAATGTATAACACAACCACATTTATTTAAGAATGTATTCCAATATCAAATGGCAAAGTTCAACAATGCAAAACCGCAATTATTTCTGCACCAATCTAATACTACCAAACAGAAAAATTCAGGAAAGCTCACAAAGAGAAAGGAGATGCCAGTCCGTATGTCCTACCAACCTCCCAGAATGCCCACTCAAATCCATCTTGGCTGAGTGTTACACGTACCACCAGGAAGGACCCTGAGTCAGAGACAACCTGGAAACTGATCCCACCTCATAAAACCTGAGACTGCGAGCCACGTGGCAGGGCAGTTCTCCTGGGCTCCCTCACTTTCCCACTCTCCACCCGGGTGCTCCTTCCCAATAAAGTCTCTTGCTTTGTCAGCACGTGTATCTTCTCAAGACAATTCACTTCCCAGTGTTAGACAAGGGCCCATTCTTGGGCCCTAGAAAGAGTTCCCCTTCCTGTTTTAAGGACAAAACATAGAGAACCTATGTCCCCTGGAAGAAATAAAGAGTTTTATAAAATTACTTGTTCATATTAAGGTTATTCAAACAGTATTTTTACTTTCTCTTGCTTGTTTCACTTCAATTACATGACCCTCTTCATTCTGAAATTTTTCAATAGGTATGATGCTTCCCCAACCAAAAACAAAACACCCAAAAAAGTGGCACTCAACAACCACAAAAGGTTCTTTTCTCATTAAACTCTATTAACGCTTTTGCACTAACCTAAAAGAACTGAATTGCTTAATAAATCAAAGGTTTTCCCCAACTACAAAAATGTTGTCCAACGTAGAAATACACTGAAAGAGAAGAAAGGAAAGAATTCATTCGTTCCACTAAGTGCTAGGGACAGTTCTGGGCACTGTTGTGGCATTGTTTACAGCACTGGTGAGATATGGCAATGAACAAAACCTAGTCCCTGTCCTCACGGAACTTAAAATTCCAATGAGGGTAAACAGGACACACAGGATGCCAGATGGTGTTAAGGCAAGAAATAAAGAGGGACTCAGGGAAAGAGGGGAGAAGGCAACGGCAACCCACTCCAGTACTCTTGCCTGGAAAATCCCATGGACAGAGAAGGCTAGGAGTCGGCACGACTGAGCGACTTCACTTTCACTTTTCGCTTTGATGAACTGGAGAAGGAAATGGCAACCCACTCCAGTGTTCTTGCCTGGAGAATCCCAGGGNTGTGAGAGTTCGACGGTAAAGAAACTGAGCACCAAAGAACTGATGCTTTTGAACTGTGGTGTTGGAGAAGACACTTCAGAGTCCCTTGGACTGCAAGGAGATCCAACCAGTCCATCCTAAAGGAGATCAGTCCTAGGTGTTCATTTGAAGGACTGATGTTGAAGCTGAAACTCCAATACTTTGGCCACCTGATGCAAAGAGCCAACTCATCTGAAAAGACCCTGATGCTGGGAAAGATTGAAGGTGGGAGGAGAATAAGACGACAGAGGATGAGATGGTTGGAAGACATCACCGCCTCAATGGACATGAGTTTGAGTAAACTCCTGGAGTTGGTGATGGACAGCGAGGCCTGGTGTGCTGCAGTCCATGGGGTTGCAAAGAGTTGGACATGACTGAGTAACTGAACTGAACTGTTACAAGATCTTTAAAGGGTTGTTACAACACAATTACAAGGCTTTTAAAAGGTCATGACTGAGAGTTACACAATGCCATTTGATCCCACTAGCACCAGACTTTTTTTAATTGAGTATTTCAAAGTTTTTTATGACAGCATTTAGATCTAGAAGTGACTTTAAGAAATTCAATCAGTTCAACACACTAATGCCATCATCTCTCTCATTTCTCTTCCTTTAGGACTGAAGAGTTCACTTGACAATCTTCTTAACATCTTTACAAGTTCAATTCCTGGGTTGGGAAGATCCCCTGAAGAAGGAAATAGCAACCCACTCCTGTATTCTTGCCTGGGAAATCCCATGGACAGAGGAGCCTGGCTACAGTCCTTGGGATTACAAGAGTCAGACACAATTTAGCAACTAAGCAACAAGAACAAATTTGAATTTGATAAACAACTAACTTTGAGACTAGGTTATGTCTCAAATACTGCATTATGATTAACAAACTATCTGTTGTTTGTCTGAAATTCAACTTTAACCAAGTATACTGTATTTACATCTGACAACTCTAGTTACATGGAGCTGAAAGAGTTGCCCAATACAATCTATAGATTATCTATTCTGTAAGGGCTTCCCTGGTGGCTCAGAGGTTAAAGCATCTGCCTCCAATGCGGGAGACCAGGGTTCGGTCCCGGGGTCGGGAAGATCCCCTGGAGAAGGAAATGGCAATCCACTCCAGTATTCTTGCCTGGAGAATCCCATGGACGGAGAAGCCTAGTAGGTTACAGTCTACGGGGTCGCAAAGAGTCGGACACGACTGAGCGACTTCACCTTCACACCTTCAGAATTAGGAGCAAAAGTTTAAGTTAGCTACACAGACAATGATACATACTCTTAGAGCTGAAGGGGAGCTTGCAGATAACTAGTCCAGTGTTCTCACTTTAAACATTAAAGGAAAAGTGTGCCAACTGGATTGGAACATGACACCAAATAACAAATGACTAGAAAGACTGTTTATTTTCATTTATCTTTAAAATTATTTCTAAGACCCACAAGGGAAAAGAACAAGTAAATTTCATGGCTCTGAAAAATATTCACATACCTGCCATCTCAAAGGTCATTTCACATTAGTGAGTGTAACCAATAAAAGAAAACAACAAAAAAATATAACCAGTTAGACATTATTGTTATGAAAGGGAGAATTTAAGTAAATAAGGTTACATATATAAAACACCTAGTTTAAGGCCTAGCACACAACAGAACTTCTAAATAGGTTCCCTTCTCCTCCCTGCCCCTGTTTAGTCACTAGACTATTAAAAATATTACAGGCACTTCCAATGTGGTCTCATCTTCAAACTCAATAGTTTCTTCAACTTTGATATCAGTATAGCATTCCTAATACATCCTCCTCAAAATCATTCCAATTCGTTAAAAATGGCAAGATGTTCAATCTCATTTGATACCAAATTGCCAATCAAAGCACTCCTAAGTTAAACTGCCTGTAAGTTCACCAGAGGAATTTTGGTGATTCATTCAGAACAAAGCAGTGTATAACAATTATAGAGTATATGCTAAGGGCATAAACTAAGAACTTAGACGTATAAAGTAGGACGGATAACATTTCAAGCTGGGGTTTCAGTAAACTTCAAAAGCACCAGCATTTGAGTGAGAATTTGAAGAATATATAGGATTTTGATTGGTGAAGGTAGGAAGTTAAAGAAAATTTCATGCAGAGCTTCATGAATAAGGGCATGAAGGCAGAGGAAAAAAATGCCCTACAATATAGCCCAAATTTTATTTTCTTATCATATCCCACCAGGGGCACAGATGTCAACCAAGTGTCATTTCCAAGATACAGTTTTAGTTGCTTACCTCCATACCTCTGCTCAAGCTATGCCCTGCTTATCTTACATATCTTGTTTTATCTTACATATACTGTTTTACAAAATAAGATAAAAATATCTAAATTTAAAGTATTCTATATAAATGCACATAAGTGAAAAAAGTTAAAGTGTTAGTTGCTCAGTCGTGTCTGACTTTTTGTGACCCTATGGACTATAGCCAGTCAGTTTCTGCCCATGGAATTTTCTAGGCAAGAATACTGGAGTGGGTAGCCATTTCCTTCTCCGGGGGACCTTCCCAATCCAGGGATCAAACCTGGGTCTCCTGAACTACAAGCAGATTCTTCACTGGCTGAGCCACTGGGGAAGCCCATATGCATGTAAGCTGACTTCAAATACAAGGCAGACCCCCCTTCTAGGGGGCTTCCCTAGTGGCTCAGTGGTAAAGAATCTACCTCCCAGTGTAGGAGATATGAGTTTGATCCCTGGGTTGGGAAGATCCCCTGGAGCAGGGAATGGCAACTCACTCTAGTATTCCTGACTGGGAAATCCTATGGACAGAGGAGGCGGCAGGCTATAGTTCACAGGATCACAGCGACACAATTTAGCAACTAAACAATATAAATGTGTATATGCATGCATGCACATGTGACTAATTAATAAATGAAAACAGGGCTATTTCATCTACATCACTGGACATTTATATATTCAGGTTGGCTAATCAATTTTGGAAGTAATCTTCTTACTGGGAGATTGGGAGTCTGTCTGCCTTGCATTTGAAGCCAACTTACATTCAGGCACACATAGTAGCTGATTTTTTTTAACGAATTAATTTACTATTTTTGGCTGTACTGGGTTATTGTTAGTATATGCAGGCTTTTTCTAGTTGCCATGAGCAGGGGCTACTCATCATTGCAGAGCAGAGGCTCCAGGCTCATAGGCTTCAGTAGTTGCAACACATGGGCTCAATAGTTGAGATACATGGGCTTAGTTGCTCTGAAGCATGTGGAATCTTCCTGGACCAGGGACTGAACCCATGTCCTCTGCACTGGGAGGTAGATTCTTATCCACTGTACCACCAGAGAAGTCCTTTATTTTTTTTTTAAGTGTTCTTTGTTCTCCAGATTTCCTGAAGGCGCTGGTGCATTCAAACTTGTAGAACTGTTTCCCTTGCCTGAAAGGTCTTTGTTTGTTTACTTACTTATTTATTGGTTGTACTAAACAGTTTGCAGAATCTTAGTTCCCTGACCAGGGATTGAACCCAGGCCACAGCAGCAAAAGCATTGAGTCCTAACCACTGCATCACTAAGGAATTCCCTGAAATCTCTTAATGTTGTTTGCAAATTGATATTTCTATATGCTCTATATCCCTAACAGGGAATCTCTAGTTTCAGATTCAATGTTCATTAAAGGCCTATTATTCACTATTGATCCATGACAGATACTTTCAGAAAGTACCTACACAAGCACTTATACAAGCATCAACTGTACCATGTTCACTAAAACTGAGTTTTACTGGTGAAAGATGTATGATAGCAGAGGAAAAAAATGATAATCTGGTTCTTAGGCAGAATGACTAGATGGTAGATCTTATTTTCCTGTTCATCACAGTTCAATTCAGTTCAGTTGCTCAGTCGTGTCCAACTCTCTGCGACCCCATGAATCGCAGCACGCCAAGCATCCCTGTCCATCACCAACTCCCGGAGTCTAGCCAAACCCATGTCCATGGAGTCAGTGATGCCACCCAGCCATCTCATCTTCTGTCATCCCCTTCTTCTCCTGCCCCCAAGCCTTCCCAGCATCAGGGTCTTCTCCAATGAGTTAACTCTTTGCATGAAGAGGCCAAAGTATTGGAGTTTCAGCTTTGGCATCATTCCTTCCAATGAACACTCAGGACTGATCTCCTTTAGGATGGAGTAGTTAAATCTCCCTGTAGTCCAAGAGACTCTCAGGAGGCTTCTCCAACACCATGGTTCAAAAGCATCAATTTNCTCAGGACTGATCTCCTTTAGGATGGAGTAGTTAAATCTCCCTGTAGTCCAAGAGACTCTCAGGAGGCTTCTCCAACACCACGGTTCAAAAGCATCAATTTAGTGCTCAGCTTTCTTCACAGTCCAACTCTCACATCTATATATGACCACTGGAAAAACCATAGCCTTGACTAGATGGACCTTAGTCGGCAAAGTAATGTCTCTGCTTTTAAATATGCTATCTAGGTTGGTCATAACTTTCCTTTCAAGGAGTAACCATCTTTTAATTTCATGGCTGCAGTCACCATCTGCAGTGATTTTGGAGCCCCCCAAAATAAAGTCTGACACTGTTTCCACTGTTTCCCCATCTATTTCCCATGAAGTAGTGGGACCAGATGCCATGATCTTAGTTTTCTGAATGCTGAGCTTTAAGCCAACTTTTTCACTCTCCTCTTTCACTTTCATCAAGAGGCTTTTTAGTTCCTCTTCATTTTCTGCCATAAGGGTGATGTCGTCTGCATATCCTGTGCATCACAGGATAATGTCAACTGATAAGAAAAGTAAATAGTTCTTTAAACAGTTTAGCATTAAAAACTGCACTGAATAAAACCATTTACTCTAAAACTCTACATTTTTGTTTCTGGAAGAGAGAATTACTTACCTCTGCCTCTGCTGTCAACTGTATCTTTTTTGATATCAACTGTTTTAAATCAACCCGACCTAAATAAAGAAAAAATATAATTTTTAAGTATATGGGAGAGCTACCCATTAGCATTATTTAAATCGAGAACTTAAAAAACAAGCAAAACATGACAAGTACAAACTTTGGTAAAACCACAAAACATAACACAACTTTTAAAAAGGAAGTATAGGCAATATAAATAGAAGGAAATTTATATATAAAAATGGTAAGCTGAAAAAAAAACCCACTACTGTAGGTACATACCATGCTTACAACTGTATTAATCATAAGATGCTACAAGATCCAATTCTGACAATAACAGGAAATTAGATTATCTGAATGGATCTTGTAACTATGACTAGTAAAATGTACAAGCAACAACAGAAAAATCAGGTAAGTTGGATTTCACTAAAACTTTTAAAAAATCTTTTCTGCTCCAAGGGATATTACCAAGAAAGTTAAAAGACACAAAAGAGGGGAAATACTTGCAAATCTGATCAGGAACCCGCATACAGAACACGTAAACAACTCAATGGAAAAGACAAACAGTCCAATTTAATTGTCTGAACAGACATGTCTCCAAAAGATACACAAATGGTTGATACCATTTGAAAAGATGGTATCAGTGATGCTCAACATCACTGCCATCAAGAAAATACAAATCAAAACCACAAACAAATATTGCTTTACACCCAGTAGGATGGCTGTAAGTGCTGGTCACTCTACACTTAAGCTTATACAATGTTATGCATCAATTATCTCAGTAAAGCTAGAAAGAGCTGTACCAGCCCAAAATTTTGAGAAGAGTGCTAGCTATTTCAGGGACTGGATGTGACAACTGTTCCATTATACAATTAGAGAAGTGTTACTGCTGCTACTGCTAAGTCACTTCAGTCGTGTCCAACTCTGTGAGACCCCATAGACAGCAGCCCACCAGGCTCCCCCATCCCTGGGATTCTCCAGGCAAGAACACTGGAGTGGGTTGCCATTTCCTTCTCCAATGCATGGAAGTGAAAAGTGAAAGGGAAGTCGCTCAGTCGTGTCCGACTCTTCACAACCCCATGGACCGCAGCCTGTTAGGCTACTGGAGTGGGATGCCATCACCTTCTCCGACTACATACTTGTAAAAATGAAGTTTGTAAGAGTGGAACTACTTGGTACAAATAAAAACAGTTTAAGTGAGGAGGAAAACTTTTGACCAGGATATGGAGAAATTAAAACCCACTCACACTGCTGCTGAGAATGTAGTGCTTATGAAAAAGTCTGGAATTTCCTCAAAAAGTAAACACTGAGTTATTACCATATGAGCCAGAAATTCCACCTCCTAGGTAAACACACAAGAGAAATGAGAAGAGACTCCCTGTTTCCATTTATAGAAAAATTTAAAAAATCCAAACCCCCTTGCCCCCCCAAAAATCTAACAAAATCATCCATACCCTATGGTATCTGAGTAACTAATATTTTGGTAAATATCATCTGTTCTTTTACTTTGGTAAATATCAAATATTAATATTAAATATTATAAATATACACATTATAAAAATGGAGTCAATATGCATACTGTTTTCATTTATTATATTGTCAATATCTGCATGTCTTACATAGTCTTCTACATCAATTTTATTGGTCTACTATTCTATTTTTATGTCTGAAATAAAACTTATTTAATCCTCTATTTATTTATATCTTTTCACAATAATCAACTTGGAAAAAAAGCCATGGAGAATGTGAAGGTCCAAAATACATCTCATAAAAGCCCTAAAATCAGAGAAAAAACTTGAAGCAATAATGGCTGAAAACTTTCCAGAAGTGTTAAAAAAACACCAGTCCTCAAAGAAAGATCAAAGAATCCCAAGCTGGGTAAAGATATATGATAGTAAAACTGTATAATACAGAGAGTTGTTTTTTTTTTTTACTCTTTTACACAGAGGTATATTTTAAAGCAAACTACAAAAGGCCCTTGAAAGCAGCAAGAAAGAAAATATCACCTTCAAGAGAACTGCAATTATGCTGAGTATTGACTCATCAATACCAACAGAAGAAGCCAGAAGGCAGTGCAGTAATACCTTTAATTGTTGATAATGGTGGAATTTATAACTGAGGAGGAGGCTGGAGGTCATACTGCGAACGGTCTGTATCATAAAAGCTTTGAGGAAATGAAGAATTTTTTAAGCAAAAGAGTAACTGATCTGATATTAGAAAAGTCCACTCTCTGGCAGGAGAAAAAGAAAGGATCACAGAAGTGAAATGCAATAAATTCTGACAAGAAATTAATACTGCCTTAAGTCAAAACAATGGCACTGGGAGTGGACAGATGAGTTTTGAATATATTCTCAAATTGATACCTTATTAGGTAAGAAATATGAAGGTGAATCAAATATCCAACTTGATTTTTCTATCAGTTGTAAAAAATACTTTTATTTAGCTCTCTACTCGGAGAAGGCAATGGCACCCGACTCCAGTACTCTTGCCTGGAAAATCCCACGGACAGAAGAGCCTGGTAGGCTGCAGTCCATGGGGTTGCGAAGAGTCGGACAAGACTGAGCGACTTTCACTTTTCACTTTCATGCATTGGAGAAGGAAATGGCAACCCACTCCAGTGTTCTCTCCTGGAGAATCCCAGGTACAGGGGAGCCTGGTGGGCTGCCATCTGTGGGGTCGCACAGAGTCGGACACGACTGAAGTGACTTAGCAGCAGCAGTAGCAGCTCTCTACTATCTATGATCAGACCATGGATTCATAAATAAATGAATACAGAAGCTTCTTCCCTTCAACTAATGACTACAGGGAGATGGGGAAGAAGACACCAAAGATTAATTCTCACTACTGTGCATCAGTTCCAAAAGGAATGTGTCTATCCATAAATAACATCACCACCATTTCAAATTGGTTTTGATGAGTCAGAGATTGGAAAGCTGGGAAAGTTTTTCCCAGTTAGACTAGAATCTCTGAAGGCCCTACTCCAAGTGACAGTAAAGTTATATAAAGTCAGAGAAAATTTTTATATTCATTTTCTTTCACCTTAAAATTAACCTCATATAACATTCATTAGAAAATTACTTTCCTGCTATCCACCAAAACTTAAATGTCATAAAAATCAAAAGAATAATGCCATAAAAGCAAATATCCAACGATTTAAAGACCTATATATAGACAACCAACCACCTGAGTAAACTCAAGGCTTCTAAATTTCTAAAATGTTGACTCTGAAGTAGTGATAAACAAGGACTGAGTATTTTGCAGTGTCTGAAATATCTGTCTAAATCATTAATATCACTGTTAACTGATCGTTAACTGTTAATACCTACTAACAGACCTAAAGATCCTTAAAGAACACTACTCTTGATTTTTTTTTTTTCCCTAGCCTACTGATTTCTAAGAAGTCAGGCTCACAACATTTATCTTCATTAATACTACCTCACACTTGTAGAATCTACGACACTGAACTGAATATTTAAAAACGCACTCCCTGAAGCATCAAAAACCTAATTTGAACCAGTTTTGATGAAGACCTTCCTAAAATTAGCACCTTTAAAAAGAAAAAGAGATTGTACTATACATAAACTTTATGTTAAATAAAAGATCATTTATTGTACTGTGCTATTATAATACTTTTATTGATATCAAAATGGAAATGAGAGCGATGGAGCCTACACTAAACAGCTCCAGAAAGTTATTCTTTTCTACCTGGGCTGCTGCTTCATGACTTTTCACTAAATCTGACTCCTGTAAAAGCCTATACTCATACTACTAGGCCAAATTTATTGCCAGTGTTACCCAGAAGGAAAAGACAAATAACCAAATTTATTAAATTAGTAACTCATTTGTTCATTCAATTATATATTCACTCACGATGTAAAAATCCTCTGAGAACCCAACACATACAGGGTACTAGGCATGTATTTCAACTGCCCCCTCCTTTAGGACCTCAGGAGAAATATGCAAACACAGATAATTACAATACACAGAAGGGCTGTGGAATCGTCAGGGTGGAGTGAGCTTTTGCAGAGGAAGTCAATATTTGATATTTGAACTGAGTCTCAAATGATAAGGAAAAATCACAGTGAACAGGTACTAGGAAAGATTATGTCAGGCAAGGGAAACAGCATGAAGACTTGTAAGGACCTGGGTCTTCTGGGACTTGACCGTGAGTCAAATGCCTCTAGGTGCCAAGCTCTCTCAGCTTTACAATACTGTACTTACCAGGGCTGCAATAAAAAATTTAGTATCTGTCTTTGCCTCTTGATGAATTTCTGTAACATTCATCACAAGCACAGATCCAAGCATTTTCCACCTTTTTCAAGTCCCAACCTTACCAAGTAGTCTTACTTTCAATTGATCATTTCAATTGATCCTAAAATGTCTTGTATTTTAATGTTCACTATCTTTAATCCTCTTCTCCACTATTCCTGTGTCAGAGTAAGGGGTAGCCCATCTCTTTTTCAAGACTAACCCTTTAAACTATTGCCTTCATCCTATATATAGGTCTTTTGAGAAATTGTTCAAATCATTCAACACATTGAGTAGTTTATATAACCCATATCACACTCAGAGCCAATGTAGACTTTAAAATTTTGCTGAAATTATGATATGGATGTCATCAGTGGTACTCAAAATCAAATCTGTGAATTTCTGTCAAGTAGTACACGTTTACTTAACATTTTAGAAACAAATATATAACTGAAACAAGCCTATGACTTCACAGAATTTACTGCTTAGGAGGAGGACTTCTCAGTGATCTTTATAACAGTAAATAGGGTACAGAGATAATGGCAAATTTAAAAACTGAAATTTTGGAAACAGTGCCCTTTGGCAACAAATGGCAGCTCATTTTCCAATGAACCTCATCTTTTGTGACCCAACCATGCTATTCTTTTCTTTTTAATAAATGTCCTAGAAAAGTGACTTATACTTTCTTCACTTTCTCACTAGTAATTCATCCCCAACCTGTTTTTGTAACTCCTCCTTTTCTAGAGTCACTATGGTCTCCAAATTTCTAAATCCTCATCCTCGTTAAACTTGCTGCAAGAAGTTCCCTGGAGGCCTAGTGGTTGGGATGCTGGACTTTCACAGACAAGCCCTGGGTTCAACCCCTGCTTGGGGAATGGATATCCTGCATGTCACATGGTAGGAAAAAAAAAAAAAAACTTGCTGCAAAATTTCAATATTTATAAAATATTGATCATACCTCATCATATTTATTCTTTATAACAACCCAGTGAGATAAGCGGAGAAGGCAACAGCACCCCACTCCAGTACTCTTGCCTGGAAAATCCCATGGATGGAGGAGCCTGGTGGGCTGCAGTCCATGGGGTCGGTAAGAGTCGGACATGACTGAGCACTTCACTTTTCACTTTCATGCACTGGAGAAGGAAATGGCAACCCACTCCAGTGTTCTTGCCTGGAGAATTCCAGGGACGGGGGAGCTTGGTCGGCTGCCATCTATGGGGTCGCACAGAGTCGGACACGACTGAAGTGACTTAGCAGTAGCAGCAGTGAGATAAGAAGATAGCTAGGGGCTTCCCTGGTGGCTCAGTGGTTAAAAGTCCATCTGCCAATGCAGGAGACATGGTTTGATCTCTGATCTGGGAAGATCCCACGTGTAGAGACGCACCTGAGCCCATGTGCCATGGCTGCTGAACCTGTGCTCTGGAGCCCAGAAGCTGCAACCAGAGAAGCCATTGTATAGAGAGGCCCATGCATGGCAACTGGAGACTAGCCCCTGTTCACTGCAACTAAAGAAAAGCCCGAGCAGCAACAAAGACCCAGCACAGCCAAAACTAAAGAAACACATAAACGGTAGCTGGTGTCTCATTTCTATTTTCAAAACAGAGAAATAAAATTCAAAGACACTAACCATCTTGCCCACAGTCCTATAGACAGTAAATAAACGAGCCTGAAGTAAAACCCATCTTCTGATCTCTAGCCATAGAGATCAGGAAAAAAAAAAAAAGGATCAATCATAAAAAAGAATGAAATTATTCCATTTGCAGCAACGTGATTGGACCTAGAGCTTATCATACTAAGTCAGAAAGATAAATATCCTATGATATCACTTGTACGTAGAATCTAAAATGTGATACAGATGAACTTACTTACAAAACAGAAACTGACTCACAATCTTATAGAGAACAAACTTTTGGTGGCCAGGGGAAATTTCAATCAGGGGAAGGGATAGTTTGAGTCTGGAATGGACATGTACACACTGCTATACTTAGAATGGATAACCAACAAGGACCTCCTGCGTGGCACTTGGAACCTGGCTCACTGTTATGTGGCAGCCTGGATGGGAGGAGTGCTTGGAAGAGCACAAAACCAACTGCTACCTATAGTGACTCAATTTCTAAAGACAACTAAGGAGTGAAAGGTAGCCACTAATAACCATTTTTCAAGTTTCACTTCTTTTAGCTGATGTTTTCTTTGAATCCTTGTGGCAAGGTACAGAATTAGCGAATGCGTAGGCACTGACTAGCAGGTTTTTACTTCCTAGAGAAGTTCAAACTCATTTTAAAATCCCGGTTATTTTCTAAAAAATTCTCATTGACTATACCACAGAAGACCTTCATCCCAACTTTACCTTGCTCTCCACATAGATATATATATAATCTAAAACCATCATGGGAAAGCCATCTCTGTGTCCGTAGGATGGATGGGTTTAGGAGTAGTCATTGAAAGAACCAATCATTTATCAATCTTAGAAGCAAAAGGGGAGATTAAAAAAAAAAGTATAATCCATCTAAATCCTCTACTGCTCCACTGACCTCAAAAAACCTTTCAGAATTCTCTACTAGTCACATCTACACTACTGCAGAGAAATGAAATCTGAACTAGAAATGAGGGTGATAAGTATTATACAGAAAAGGAGATTTAATAAATAATGTTGAAACAACTGAGTAGCCATTTCAAAAACCTGTAAAATTAGATCCCAGCTCACTTATTAAAAATAAATTTCAGATGGATCAAATATTTGAATCTTAAAAAACCCATAAAGGTAAAAAAAATCATCCATTTTCCTTTTTCAAAGTCTTGGATGATTTGTAAGCATGACAAGACATCTAAATGCAATACAAGAGTTATGTGATTACAAAAAAACTAAACATGTACCCTATCAGCAAAGTCAAAAGATAAACGGTTAAAAATATTCATAGTACATGATAGTCAAAGGGACTAACTTCCTTAATATAGAAAGAACTCTTCACAAAAAAAACAAAAGAAAAATAACAGCCATCTGATAGGGAACAAAAATGGGCAAAAAATAATGGACAGGGCTTTTGAAGAAAAAATATAGTAAATATACGGAAAAAGTTTTCTGCCTCATAAGTCATAAGAACAAATTTATGCTATATATGATACTGTTTTCCACCCCTCAAATTAGCAAGCTTAAAAAAAGATTAGCATGACATATTAACAAGAGTACAGGGAAACAATATAGATAGCACTATAAACTGGTATAACATTTTTAAGAAAGACAGTGATATCTAAATTGTAAAAGAAAACACTCTTTGATCCTGCAATTTCACTTTAAAGAATGTGTCCTACAAGTACAAGTAAGCAAGGACATGGTTTCAAGGATGTTCTCTGCAGCTCTTTTTCTAATCTAAATTCATGGAAGCAACCCACATGTCCATCCAAAAGGGACAAGTCAAATTACTAAGCATTTATGCAACAGGGTTCTTTCGTAGCTCAGACGGTAAAGCGCCTAACAGCAATGCAGGAGACCCAGTCTGATCCCTGGGTCAGGAAGATGCCCTGGAGAAAGAACAGCTGCCCATTCTAGTACCCTTGCCTGGAGAATTCCACGGACAGAGGAGCCTGGCAGGCCACAGTCCATGGGGCTGCAAAAAGCTGGACTGAGCAATTTTCATTGTGCAACAGAAATGCTACATAGATACTTGTAAGACAATTTTACTTACATATATTGAATTTAAAAGTTTAGAAGAAGCAAAAGATCCTAAATATGATCCCACAAGTAGGAAAAAACAGAAAAGCAAAACATGATTACTTAAGGGAAGAATTATTACTTTATAACTTTCTATAATATTTGATTTTTTTAAAAAGAGCATACATTATTTCAAATTTTAAAATTAATAAGCCCAGTTCAGCCGTTTGTTTCTTAATTAAATCAAACTGTTTTTACTTCTTCAACAAGGACAACTGAAGAGGAAACAGCCCCAATCTATCATGAAGACAACAGACTGAAATCTTAAAGGTATATTATAGGTAAACTGCAAAGGCAATAAATGGACATACCAATCTCACCTGGTCTATAATTTTTAAGCTATAAACAGATTTCTATCCTATAATTGAAATAACCCTGAACTACACTACTCAACCAGAGCTAACTGGTTTATTTTTTGTCACCATACCTGTATCAACTGTATGGACTGCCCATATACGCAATGAGAAGAACTGGTCCTATTACCATTAAACTTTTACAATATCACATAATCTTATTTTAAAATCAACAGAGAGAACTTTTACTAGAAATGTTAGAAGGTTTGTCGTAGATTAAAATTCCCAGCCCACATATATATAGCAGGGAGTTCCTAAATCTACTTTAGGATCTGCGACAGGGAGCGGCCAGCACCATCAGCAAGAAGATAAAGGAATACCTTCCTGAACTTAGTGAAAGAATGCTTTAACAGCTGCTCTCCTTGGTTTTGCCTAAGAAAAATAAATCTAAGTATGTCTGACGGCTGTAAGTCATCCATACAGGTACTGGGTTGGCCAAGAAGTTTGTCCAGTTTTAAGTAAAAATAAGACATATTTTTCATTTTCACCAAGAACTTTATTGAACAACCTATTCACTAACCGAAACAACCCAGTAAGCAGCCAGTCAATGACTGCATATACAGTTAGTTAGACTCTAACTGCTATCCTGATTTCCTTCTGCCTCTCCAATTTTGTCCTCTTGTCCGAAAAAGAAAAACACCACAGATCCATCTCTGAACTACCTTCTCACCCCACAATCCTCTGCAAAAGCGAACAAAACACCAGACACATAACACTGTACAGTCTTAACTCTGTGCCTTTGAAACCCATTCCTTTCTACCTGGCTTTCTTAAAAGCCCCTTCCCAGTCTCCTCCTCAAAGATCAAAGTGAAACTCTACTTCCTCTGTGAGATACTCCCCTTCATTCTAAAACAATATTCCTCCTACTCCCACTGCAGGTGGTCTCCTATACCATTTAGTCACTGTATTTAATTCCTTTTCTTAACATAGGACTGTTAACTCACTCTTTTGACCTTAAAAGCTATAAAAAGTGCTAATTAATATTCAATAACTTTATTGCTGCTGGTAATTATGCCTCATTGTACAAAGCCTTTTTTCAAGTAAAGTGGAATCTGTCATCTCTCAAATGCCATACAGAGTTTACTCAAAAGGTTATAACATCCATGACTGAGGAAAGGCTGAAGAAATAAGCACTCTCATACTGCTACTGGGAGTGCAATATTTCCAGAGGGCGATGTGGCAATACTCAGCCCAAAAATCTCACGAGCATTTATTCCCACTGACCTAAAAACAATTTCTAGGGGCTTCTCTGCCAGTGCAGTGCTTAAGACTGTGCTTTCACTGCAGAGGGCATAGGTTCAATCCCTGGTCAGGGAACTAGGACCCTGCATGCTGCCTGACGGGGCCATTTCAGCCAAAATAAATAAATAAAAACAATTTCTAGGAATACAGCTAAGGAAAAAATCATAGACACATGAACTTCTGTTTATTTGCACTTTCTAAAACAAACATGCTTTGGTTTTACCCTAAGGGGAAAAAATGTGTTCTCAATCTACTTAAGCTGATCAAAGCGCTACCTAGACCAGTCAGTTTTATGATTACATGCATAAACCGAATGAAGGTGTCAAATTACACAATAACAATGGTATTCATTTTTTTTTCATCTATTTTTGCCAAGAGACTCAATTTTTACATGAGGTAGGTTGTTCTCTCTGTTCAAACATTTATGTATGTATCACAAAGAACCCTAAAATCAAACAAAACTAGAAGTCTACTAACCAAGTTACTATTTGTTAAACACTTAAAGTAGTGCCTGGTATATGATAAACTATTAGTAGTTATTGTTATGTATGCTCAAGTCACTGAGTCACGTCCAACTCTCTGCGACTCCATGGACTGTAGCCTGCCAGGCTCCTCTGTCCATGGGGTTTTCCAGGCAAGAATACTGGAGTGGGCTGCCATTTCTTCCTCCAGGGGATCTTCCAGACCCAAGGACTGAACCTGCATTTCCTGCATTGGCAGGCAGATTCTTTACCAAAGAGCCACCTTTGGAGGCCCCAGTTATCATCAATATTACCTTTACTCATTAATCAGCTATCAAATGAACAATGAAGCAAAATAAAAGGCAGTGAAGAATAGGTATTATCTATAAATTAACAGAAAGACAGACAATGTTCTCACCCTGATAAAGGGTACCTGCAGGAACCAACAGCTAACGTTAAGTATCAGAAAAACTAAAAGCTTTCTCCCTAAGATCAGAAACCACCCAAGAATGCCCAATATGCACTCTTGCCAAGTCTATTCAGCATTTTACTGGAAATTCTAGCAAGTGCTTTTAGGTAAGAAAATGAAACAAAAGGCACGTAGATTGAAAATTAAGAAATAAAACTAACTCTTACATCCAGATGGCATTATCTTGTATATAGAAAATAGCATAAAGCACACACAAAAAACTCACAGCTAGTAAATGAGTTCAGTAAGGTTGAAGGATACAGTATCAATATACAAAAACAAGCTTCATTTTTACATTAGCAACAAATGATTGGAAAATGAAATTAAGAATAACTTAAACGTGTAAAACTTACAAACTGAAAACTATAAAACATTGTTGAAAGATATTAAAGACCCAAATACAAATATACTTCATATTACTGTGCTTTGCAGGTACCACAGGGTTTGGTTTTGTTTTTATAGATTGAAGCTTTGCAGCAACTGTACACTGAGCAAAGATATCAACACTATTTTTTCCAACAGCATCTGCTCACTTCGTGCCTCTGTCATATTCTGGCAACTCTTGCAATATTTCAAATTTTCCACTATTGTTTTTGTTATAGTGCTCTGTGATCAGTGATCCAGTGTTACTACTGGAAGAAGAAAACTTGAGAAAAACAGATGATGGTTAGCATTTTTTTTTTTTAGTTTTTTTAAGACTCCTTTTTTCTTTGATGTGGACCATTTTTAAAGTCTTTATTGAATTTGTTACAGTACTGCTTCTGTTTGGCTTTCTGGCCGACAGGCACGTGGGATCCTAGCTCACTGACTAGGGATAAAACATGCACCCACTGCATTGGAAGGAGACGTCTTCAGCACTGGACACCCAAAAAAGTCCCAGTAAGAAAGGCTTTTTAAATTAATGTATGAACCCTGTCTTTTTTTAAAACATAATGCACATTTACTAGTTTACAGTGCAGCGTAGGTCCGGGAAGACTCCACATGCCATGCAGCAACTAAGCCTGGATGTGCCACAACTACCAAGCCTGCGGGCTCTAAAGCTGCAACAAGAGAAGCCCCCGCAATGAGAGTCCCCGCTCGCTGCCACTAGAGAAAACTCACACGCAGCAATGAACAGCCAGTGTAGCCAAAAAACAAATAAACAAAAAAAAAATTCTTTTAATGGCCAAAGGGTATGAATAGANCAGTGCAGTGTAGGTCCGGGAAGACTCCACATGCCATGCGGCAACTAAGCCTGTATGTGCCACAACTACCAAGCCTGCGGGCTCTAAAGCTGCAACAAGAGAAGCCCCCGCAATGAGAGTCCCTGCTCGCTGCCACTAGAGAAAACTCACACGCAGCAATGAACAGCCAGTGTAGCCAAAAAACAAATTAAAAAAAATTCTTTTAATGGCCAAAGGGTATGAATAGATAGTTCTCCAAGGAAGATCCACACATGGCCAACAGATATATAAAAAAGTGCTCAACACTACTACATGAGAAAAATGCATATCAAAACCACAGTGAGGTATCATCCTATACTTATTAGAATGGCTACTACTAAAAAGACAAACCAGGGCTTTACTGGGGGCTCAGTGGTAAAAAATCTGCCTGCCAATGCAGGAGACGTGAGTTTGATTCCTGGTCCGGAAGATCCCACATGCCACGGAGCAACTAAGCCCTTGTGCCGCGGCTACTGAGTCTGTGCGCTAGAGCCCGGGAGCTGCACCTACTGAAGCCTGCGCACCCCAGAGCCCATGCTCCACAACAACGGAAGCCACCACAAGAAGCAGCCCAGACACAGCAACTACAGAGTAGCCCCTGCCGGCCCCAACTGGAGAAGAGCCCCTGCAGCGACGAAGACCCAGCACAGACAAACCAACCAAAACCAAAACAAGAGAAAGTAAGCACAGGTGGATGTGGTGGAACCGGAACCCTCGGGTGCCACTGGCGGAACCGCAAAATGGGCAGCTGCCACGGCAAGCAGTATGCCAATTCCTCTAAACGTTAAAAGTAGAGCTACCACAGAATCCAGCACTCCTCCTTCTGGGCATCACTGCCTCCATCTGAGCCAGTCTCTCATAATAACTCTAAGTGTGTGTGTATATATCCTACTGGTTCTGCTTCTCTGGAGAACTCTAATACACATCCCAATTACAAACTGCTACTCTTAAGAGCTATCTCTCTGACTTTAACCTGCATAGGAATCACCTGGCGATCTTACTAAAGTGAAATTTTTATTCAATTAAGTGTGCGATGGGGATTTCTAACAGGCTCCAGGTGATGCAAATGCCCCTGGTCCCAGCTTGGCAGGCCACAATGACAGGCATGGCATGGTGTCCTTTAAGCCCTCACTATGCACAAGTCACATTTTACCCATCTGCTTACTCCCCCAAAGTGAATCAATGCTAAAGTAAATGGAGAAGCACTACTTTCAGATCGGCATTACTTACATTAAAACAAGGAGCTCAGACTTCGTGTTTCAGGCTAAATAATTCAATTTTCATTATCTGCACTAAAATCTGAACCGATTAAAACTTAATGAACTAAGACAATAACCAGTGCTGAAAACATGTAGAAGTTATACGTGTTTAAACACGTTATTAAAAAAAAAAAAGGTGGGGGGGACGCAGACAGAAAATCATCCAGTAGCAGTAAGTTTCAATAAAAACAATGTGAATTAGCTCCCAGTTCCTAAATCATGGAAGGAGAAGGTTTCTAACCAATGTTGGCTTACCATTTTGCACAATTCTCACATTTTAAAATCACACTAAAACTAGCTCATGTACCAATATAAGTATTTCATAAATAGCTAACTAAGAGTCCAACAATCAATAAACTTCATTATGCAAACTTAAGCAACAACATTNGCCCTTGTGCCGCGGCTACTGAGTCTGTGCGCTAGAGCCCGGGAGCTGCACCTACTGAAGCCTGCGCACCCCAGAGCCCATGCTCCACAACAACGGAAGCCATCACAAGAAGCAGCCCAGACACAGCAACTACAGAGTAGCCCCTGCCGGCCCCAACTGGAGAAGAGCCCCTGCAGCGACGAAGACCCAGCACAGACAAACCAACCAAAACCAAAACAAGAGAAAGTAAGCACAGGTGGATGTGGTGGAACCGGAACCCTCGGGTGCCACTGGCGGAACCGCAAAATGGGCAGCTGCCACGGCAAGCAGTATGCCAATTCCTCTAAACGTTAAAAGTAGAGCTACCACAGAATCCAGCACTCCTCCTTCTGGGCATCACTGCCTCCATCTGAGCCAGTCTCTCGTAATAACTCTAAGTGTGTGTGTATATATCCTACTGGTTCTGCTTCTCTGGAGAACTCTAATACACATCCCAATTACAAACTGCTACTCTTAAGAGCTATCTCTCTGACTTTAACCTGCATAGGAATCACCTGGCGATCTTACTAAAGTGAAATTTTTATTCAATTAAGTGTGCGATGGGGATTTCTAACAGGCTCCAGGTGATGCAAATGCCCCTGGTCCCAGCTTGGCAGGCCACAATGACAGGCATGGCATGGTGTCCTTTAAGCCCTCACTATGCACAAGTCACATTTTACCCATCTGCTTACTCCCCCAAAGTGAATCAATGCTAAAGTAAATGGAGAAACACTATTTTCAGATCGGCATTACTTACATTAAAACAAGGAGCTCAGACTTCGTGTTTCAGGCTAAATAATTCAATTTTCATTATCTGCACTAAAATCTGAACCGATTAAAACTTAATGAACTAAGACAATAACCAGTGCTGAAAACATGTAGAAGTTATACGTGTTTAAACACGTTATTAAAAAAAAAAAAGGTGGGGGGGACGCAGACAGAAAATCATCCAGTAGCAGTAAGTTTCAATAAAAACAATGTGAATTAGCTCCCAGTTCCTAAATCATGGAAGGAGAAGGTTTCTAACCAATGTTGGCTTACCATTTTGCACAATTCTCACATTTTAAAATCACACTAAAACTAGCTCATGTACCAATATAAGTATTTCATAAATAGCTAACTAAGAGTCCAACAATCAATAAACTTCATTATGCAAACTTAAGCAACAACATTTTGGAGAAGGAAATGGCAACCCACTCCAGTACTCTTGCCTGAAGGATCCCAGGGACGGCGGAGCCCGGTGGGCTGCCATCTACGGGGTCGCACAGAGTCGGACACGATTAAAGCGACACAGCAAGCAACAACATTCATATTCCTGATCCAGTAGCTGTATTTAATTCACAACTAAATCTGAACAGGAAAAGCAAAAGCTTTTCTTTGTGAAAGAAGTCTCAGGATACCAATGATAACCCATCTCAAAAAGTTTCACACCTATTTGTTAACCGAACAAGCTTCAAATTTCAAATCCTCACTGAAATCAAACCTATAAAAACGTCACAGCAAAAATAAATAGCCTGATCCAATAGATAACAAGGGAAGTTGTGTTTACCAGTCTATCAGTCTTAAGCAGAAACCTTGACCTTAACAAGCAAGTACTGTTGTCAGTCTTCCTTGTATTCATGTTAAGCAAACCTGGACACAAGAACCAACACAATTCCCTCATCTGCCTCTCCCCCAAGATTTTTACCTAGGTTATGTACCCTGCTAATTATGCTCATTACACTAATTACAACTATGAAAAGAGTAATTAGTAGCACTTATTTCTAATAATCTAATTATGTTAAAGCAGGGAGAGGGGTTCTCATTCACTTAACTTGGAGCTCCACAAGGGCAAACACATCTGAACCGATCACTGCTGTAGCTGCAAAACTTAGCAGAACGCCAGTAAATACTGATAGGAATTGGGTAGTTGAAGATATGAATAAAATGAATGAATGATGTCTAAAACATAGTATATACCCACAAAATGGTCAATGAATCACTTTAAAGGGGCTTATTTTTTAGTTTGTTATCAAATAAATAAAAATAAACCATACACTGCAAACCCCACTGTCATCAGTAGAGCTCCCCTCTATTATGAGAGGCGCAGCAACTCACACACCAGCGTCACAACCAGCATCGAAAGCGGCTCTGACTGGCGACGAAACCGAAGTGCTCCTTTCTATTCTCTTAATTTCTTTCTCTCCTCTGCGCTTTATAGTGCCTAACAGCATGTCCATTTTTAAGACCTTAAGAGGGACCTTCCTGGTGGTCCGTGGTTAAGGCTCCAAGCTTCCACTGCAGGAGATGCAGGTATGATCCCTAGTTGGGGAACTAAGATCCCACATGCCTCACACCACAGCCAGTTAAGAGCTAAAGAGATGGTAATCCTTGTTCAGGAACACTGAATTTGCTCCCGGTTTCATTAATTCACCTCAGAAAAAGTAAAGGCCTCACCATTACTAGGTGCCGCTTGGGACTCTTCTGCACAGTCCCTCTGGCCTTCATCCTCTTCCTCAGCACGGTTACTGGACTTTGATAGCCGTTTTCGTACAAACATCTTTCCTTCACCGACTACCATGCTGTCTAGGAAAGAAGATATAAAAAGCTTTAAACTAAGGATATGGCATAGGTAAATTTCATAATATCACCATATTTAAGGGGAGGTGACAAATGATATGTTTTCTTCCTTTTGTTATACTTTTAATCATGTTTAAACATTTTCTGAGTACAAGATACTGTAACAAATAATGAAGAAATCAGTCTTGATAAAATCATTGGCTGGTTTCAAAACAGAGCCCCCATTCTTTAAAAAAAAAATTGAACAAACAAGGCTTAAGTACATAAAAAATTAAGAATAAGTAAAGGGTAAGTTAAAAGATGCCACAGGATAGAACACGATAAATAGTCAAGTAAGTGGTAAGAATGATACATACCTGAAGTGCAGAGACAGAAGAGATCAGTAAAGGTACAAAGGTTTCATAGGAAAGAAGGTATGTGACCTGAGTCTTGAAGGATGAGAACGGAGGACTCCACGAGTGAGAAAGGGTGAAAGCAAGGTTCTTGTAAGCCCTGCTCAGGGGCCCATGACTGATCAGACTGCTTTGCTAGAGGACAAGAAACAAGCTTCTGTTGAGTTTTAAAGACTCTGCTAGGTGCTTTAAGTTTTCTAATCTTCAAAATTCTGTCAAAAAAAAAAAAATCCTATTATTATTCCTGGTTCACATATGAGAAAAAATAAGGTTCCAGGTAGTTACGGTCAATGCCTTTCATGCATACACCAGGAACATACCAATGGCTGGACGAGTTTATTAGAATGTGTATCATGGGAAACTGTGGGGCATCCCAGGGAAAGAATATTCGAAGCGACTTATTTCGGGCTTGAGATCTAACAAAGTGATTTTGGGCAGAGGCCAAAGAAGCAGGGGTTCAGTCTGGCTAGAGGGTTATCAGAAAGCGAGGGGAGTTTGATGACTGGGTATACCAACAAATCTTCTCTACAAGGAGGCAGAGTAGAGGCTGGCTAAAGCTGTGACTGGCAAAATAGCAACAATCATTCCCAGTAGACTGGGGAGGGAGATGTTGGATTCTTTGTGACTTGGGCAACCATGATGATTACATTATCTTATTCCTGTCTTGATCCATCGTGTTGACAGAATGGTCTGATGTTCAGTGAAACCACTTATGTTCAACGGAATACCCTGAAGACCTAGCCGTCAAGTGCCAGGCTCGCCCACAGAAACTCCAAAGCCTAGCTGATTGCACCAGAGCAGCTCCAGGACTATTTGCTTCTTCTCATGACAGTAACTTGTTCAAGAGAAGTTAAGGGGAGGTGACAAATTATATGTTTTCTTCCTTTTGTTATACTTTTAATCACATTTAAACATTTTCTGAGTACAAGATACTGTAACAAATAATGAAATCAGTCTTGATAAAATCATTGGCTGGTTTCAAAACAGAGCCCCCATTCTTTAAAAAAAAAAAAAAATGAGCAAACAAGGCTTAAGTACATAAAAAATGAAGAATTAAGTAAAGGGTAAGTTAAGATACCACAGGTTAGAACACGATAAATAGTCAAGTCAGTGGTAAGAATGATACACACCTGAAATGCAGAGACAGAAGAGATCATTAAAGGAGATCATTAAAGAGATCATTAAATTGTCACAAAGCTAATGGCAGGGTCAGATCTGAACCTGGATCAGATTCATCACCTGCTGTTTGGATTTTTTTTTCTTAAGTTGATAATAGAAAAAGACTTGAAAAAAGAGCTGGGGTCAAACTGTAAAGACCTAACAAATTAGGACTTTTTAAAGGCAGTGGTAGGCCATTTTAAGCACTGACAAACATAATCAAAATCAAATTTTAGGCAGATCAATATCAAGACTATAATATGCTTACTCCAAAGCAGTGTTTAACTACATAGAAGTTTTCGGCAGTCTAAAGCAAAACATAATAAAGTATTCACTACATTATTTTAAAATTGTAAGATTATAGTCTTTTAAAAGTTATGTGAAAATGCCCTTTACATACAAATGGAGTACACAGTGAATCTGATTGTTTTCTTAAATACCAAAGCTTGGCAAAGTAAAAATCTGACAAATCTAGATCACTTCTCTATTTTTGTTGTTGTTGTTGTTGAAATCAAATGAAGCATAATTATGGACTAGTTCCAGATAGCTCAGTGGTAAAGAATCTACCTGTCAAGGAGGAGACACGATCCCTGGGTGGGGAAGATCCCCTGGAGAAGGAAATGGTGACCACTCCAGTATTCTTGCCTGGGAAATCCCACGGACAGAGGGGCCTGGTGGGCTACAGTCCAAGGGATCATGGATACAATCTGGAGACTAAACCACAACATATCCAGTAGAAATTTTAGGAGAACAATAGATCCAATTAAGAAGAGAAACCTAGGGAAGAGGCCAGGGTAACTGGTAAATTTAAAATCATTTGTGTAACACTGACAGAGGAAGCCAGAACATCTAATTCTTCAACGCAAAAGATCAGAGAAGAACTGACAACTGAACTCTGAGGGATGCCCTCTAGTAAGACAACAAGAGGTAGAAAAGAAATCAAGGATAAAGAAGAGAGAAAGAAAAGATGCAAAAAGAACCAAGACATTTCAAAAAGGAATTATACAGGGGTTAACACTGTGGAATTAAAAATAGGGACTTACTTTTGAGTCCTTACATGTTTTACGTATAGTACTATTTTAATTTCAATATAATCTTTAAAGAAAATAAACTTTTTTATTCCCACAGTACTGCCTTTGGTCACCATGTCTTCCTATATACTCTTTCCTGTCTCAAAATATGGTTTAGGAAGGTGATTTAGTTTACTCCAAATCATACAGGGATTCCCTACCCCAATCAGCAGGTGGCCTTGACTCATCTCCTCTGCTAAGGTTTCTCTAATCACCTCACCTTCCCGTGGTCCAAATGCACCTTGTGTATCCTGTCACACTAATATACTCAGTGGGTAATACCATCTGCCTCTTCCATTCAGCATAAGCTTCTTAAAGACAGGGACTAAATGGTATTTTCTCTTTGAATTCCCCAAATCTAGTGGGAAGTACCTGGAATATGATAGGTATATATTATTATAGAACGTGATGTATCAGTTAATACCACAACCAATTATTCTGAGTAATGCGATACAGTTTGCTAAACTTAAGAGAATCAAGAGGAAAATCTACAATGGAAGAATACCAATGAACACCATCTTCACTGTTAACAGCTTTACACCTTCTACTCAACAATAAGATTGACAATTGTTCTTAACTGGGGGTGGGGGGCCTCCTAGACTAAGGGTCTGGGGAAGCTACTTTGGATATTTCAAATATAAACTGAAATAGACAATTATACATTTATCACATAAAACAAGCAACACAGGCTATGTCACTTTGCTTGTGGCTTGAGACTGTATCAACTCAGTGGGAAATCAGTAAAAGAGGTTAAAAAAAAGCATCTTCACGTAAATCCTCCAACCCCTGAATCCTTCATCTAGAAAGTTAAATACTACAGCACACACACAAAAAAGATAATAAAGTGTTGGCACGCTGCTGTGTATTAACAACCTAGTTTAAAAAACTAAGTGAATACAATCCCTACATATCTATGCCCTGTATGCTACATGACACAAATATAAAGTTCCACTGTCCCTCAAATTCTACATGTTTGCTCTTAATAGGTGATAGATGAGGGCAGAGTTCCATTAATTACACACTTTCTCAAAGGCAACTCAAGCAACATATGGCTTCCAAGAAAACATTAATAAATTTTGTTACTGTCATACAGAATTTAGGAAGGAAAACTATTACCTATGCTTCATCTCAATTTTGACCAAATCCAAGATTATGAGAAGATGTCTGAATTGAGTTCCTCCTGCCATCCATGTCAGTAACAGTACATGACTGTTGCGGCAGAAAATGGAAGGAAATTACAGTAACGCTCAGTTCAACTGTTCCTTCTCTACAAAGATGGATCCCTTTAGCCTCTGTGTGGAGAGCAGACCACAGGAGGGCAAGAGTGTAAGCAAGGAAACACCTTGTAACCAGGTGAGATGAAGGAGAGAGATGAATTTTTGACCATTTAGATGGGACTGTGAATCCACTCTTACCAGTCTAGATACAGGCAGACTACTTTAGCTACTGCAAAGTTAAAAATTCAAACTGTCATTAATTCTAAGTGGTTTCTAGGTGCTGGCATGAATCACTGGCCTTATAATGTGAGAGCACAGTCTTTTCTTGGCCTTCTATTATTAACACAGGAGAAGAAGTTATCCTCATTTCCTGTTATTTCCAAGTTACTGTTCCTCCTTCCCTTCCTTAAAACAGTCAGATTATCACACCTGATACTTCTCTTTGTATGTACTGTCTTCCTGATCACTCCTCTCGTTTACTAAGAATGTGAATACATCACTCACTCCTCCTGTGTCCCTTTCAGTAACTCTCCCNTGCTACATGACACAAATATAAAGTTCCACTGTCCCTCAAATTCTACATGTTTGCTCTTAATAGGTGATAGATGAGGGCAGAGTTCCATTAATTACACACTTTCTCAAAGGCAACTCAAGCAACATATGGCTTCCAAGAAAACATTAATAAATTTTGTTACTGTCATACAGAATTTAGGAAGGAAAACTATTACCTATGCTTCATCTCAATTTTGACCAAATCCAAGATTATGAGAAGATGTCTGAATTGAGTTCCTCCTGCCATCCATGTCAGTAACAGTACATGACTGTTGCGGCAGAAAATGGAAGGAAATTACAGTAACGCTCAGTTCAACTGTTCCTTCTCTACAAAGATGGATCCCTTTAGCCTCTGTGTGGAGAGCAGACCACAGGAGGGCAAGAGTGTAAGCAAGGAAACACCTTGTAACCAGGTGAGATGAAGGAGAGAGATGAATTTTTGACCATTTAGATGGGACTGTGAATCCACTCTTACCAGTCTAGATACAGGCAGACTACTTTAGCTACTGCAAAGTTAAAAATTCAAACTGTCATTAATTCTAAGTGGTTTCTAGGTGCTGGCATGAATCACTGGCCTTATAATGTGAGAGCACAGTCTTTTCTTGGCCTTCTATTATTAACACAGGAGAAGAAGTTATCCTCATTTCCTGTTATTTCCAAGTTACTGTTCCTCCTTCCCTTCCTTAAAACAGTCAGATTATCACACCTGATACTTCTCTTTGTATGTACTGTCTTCCTGATCACTCCTCTCGTTTACTAAGAATGTGAATACATCACTCACTCCTCCTGTGTCCCTTTCAGTAACTCTCCCACACTCTTTTTACTTCAACATCCATGTTCCTAGATCCAAGCTCCTGGTCTCCAAGTTCCTAGACTTCCTTCTTTCTCCAAAAAGCTGTTCTTATGTCCCAGTCAAATCCTCCCCCATAACTTACTGACACCAGCAAGTGCACCATGTCCATAATTCTAACTTCCAGTGGTTAACCCTCTGATCACCACCAGTTCACTCACTATGATACCCTTCTCTCCTCACCAGACCCAGACTTCCCCGAGCTCCAGGCTCCTATCCAAAGGCCTACCGGACCCTTTATGTAGGCAGATGTCTTTGGGCATCTCAAACTTTAACAGGACCAAAAGTGAACTACTGATGTTCCTGCCAACTCCATTCTTCCATCTTCCCTAATTCAGTTACTGGAACTAGCAGTCTTTGCCCAGATTAAAAACAAAAACCCCCAAATTACCCTTCTTTGCTTCCCTTAACCAAGCCAACAGCAGGGCCACTTTACTCTGCCTTCAAAATATATATCCCATTCTAACATCTTTTTACCCCATCCACCACCTTCAGCACGATCTAAACCACTGCCATTTCTCACTGTAATAGCCTAACTAGTCCCTCTTCATCTTCTCCCTTCTGGTCACACAGGGCCCAGAGTAAACTTTTTAAAAGGTAAATCTCAGCAGATCATTGCGCTATGTCAAAATCCTTTACGCACCGAATTGTTTCAAGTCCTCACCACTGTGGAGTAACTCCTCCATCCATGATCGGCCATGCCCCTCCCTGGCCTTCATCTCCCTACCCTCCACCTTCTACTCCAGTTCTCACTTGCTCTCCTCCTATCACTTTGGCCTTTTGCTGTTTCTTGGTCAAGCCAATCTCATTCCCACTTAAAGATCTCTGCTGTTGCCGCTCTCTGGCTCATCTCCCTCAGAACTCTCAAAGATTCCACCTTTACTTTGTTCAAGTTCTCAAATGTCCCCTCCCCAGGGACTCCCTATCTACCCTCAACTAAAATAAACACTCACACCCACCTTAGTCTTATCACTTCCCCTGCTTTATTTTTCTTCAGAGCATGTATGGGCTAATACATTATAGTGTTAATTGCCTGTATAGTGTTAATTGCCTATCTACACCATGAAATGGAGAAGGAAATGGCAACCCACTGCAGTGTTCTTGCCTGGAGAATCTCAGGGACAGGGGAGCCTGGTGGGCTGCCATCTACGGGGTTACACAGAGTCGGACACAACTAAAGCGACTTAGTAGTAGTAGTACACCATGAAAAGACTAATCCCCACGAAAAGCAGAATTCTGTCTTGTTTATCACTTTATCCAACTATCTAGACCTCTGCTTGAACAGTTGGTACTTAATACATAGTTCTTGAATGAGCTAACAGTTATCAAGCATTTTCACACGGTAAGAAAATAAAACAACTTTCTTTCACATGTTCATGAAACAATCATCAAGAGGCTAGAATGAGAGCTGAAACTCATGTTCATTTCTAACTTTACCTTTTAATACTAAAAAAGATAAATATAGCAACCAGTTTGGGGTTTTTAAGTTGTATGGATATACCTAAAAATGATCTGTTCTAGAGCTTAAGATTTTTCATCAACATCTGCCATCCTGGACCCAAAAACAAATGTAGGCTATGAAAAAAACCTGCCAACAAATGCTATGATTTTTACTTCACTGGAAAACCTCTCCAACTTGAGAGACTGTTCTCCTGAAATAACTCAATTAGAGTAAACATCACTTTCTGATAAGAGCTTTGTGTGTATTACCTCCTTTAAACTTAACAATCACCCTGAGGTAGGTAATCCTGCCCCTATTTTTAAAAAGAAAAGTAGTGACATCCAGAAGCATAATTAGAGACAACAATAAAGAAAACCTTAAAAGTAGGAAGAAAGAAGAAACCAAGCACAGGTTTTTTCTCTAAAGGTTAAACGGCTCACATTTCTTATGAGTCCCTCAACACATCATGCAGCAGAGCAGACCTACTTCCCTGGCCACAGCAGTGAATTCGAACCACTAGAACTCCGCTGAAGTTCCTGATTTAATGACGCTGGCACACTTTTTAAAAGGCAATGGTCATTTAAACATAGAAGGCAAGGAAAAAAAATCTTAATGTACACTGAAAAACAATTTTTTAAACTTTTGACACAAAACATAGGTGTCAAGTATCTGAAAATTCAGGTATTTTAAGCATCTTTTTCTACAATGATGTGAGATTTACTGTAAAATACAGAGGTCTACCCCATTAACTGTTCATGCACACACATNTGAAAAACAATTTTTTAAACTTTTGACACAAAACATAGGTGTCAAGTATCTGAAAATTCAGGTATTTTAAGCATCTTTTTCTACAATGATGTGAGATTTACTGTAAAATACAGAGGTCTACCCCATTAACTGTTCTCGCACATTTATGTGTGTGCATGCACACACACACACACACACACAAGAGAAGGCATAACCAACCACTTGGAGAAGTTGGGTAAGTCCTCATAAAAGTGACATTAGAGCCAGAGTTCAAAGAAGAAATGGAAGTTTGCCAGGCATCAAAACACAGCCAGATGAAAAGGACTATGAGAACAGAACAAGTACAGACCTTGGTGATAGATCTATTATTTTAAAAATTTTATGAAGTCTACTACACACCGGGCCCTGGAATACAAAGATGACTGCCAACAGTCTGAACCCTCAAGGAATGAAAAATTAGTGCAAGAAAGATATAAAAACATAATTACAGGAGTATTACAGAATAGTAATTCAGATGAACGGACATAATGAAGAGAATACAAGTCTGATGCCCAATAGAATTTAGGGGCAATTAGGAAGGGTTTCCTGAAGTAGGTAATATCTAGGTTACACCTAAAAGGAAGCACAGGAAAAGAGTGGAACACAAGGGGAATGGAAGGGCAAGGACAAAAGGTCAAGGGCCCTCAGAGGATTCTAAGAAGTCTCGAACTTAACACAAACCAGGAGCTGACAGAGGCTTTTAAACAAGAGAGTGACTTAATATTTGTCTGAGGTCGTATCTGTCTTTTAGTAAGAATTCAGGCAGCAAGATGGAGGATGTGTTAAGAGAAAAGAGAGCTTGGCAGTTCTGGGGCCCAGGACAGGCTGCCCCAAAATATGCCTCAATGGCACACTGACTGTATTGAAGAAAGAGCCATTGTCAAGACAGACTTTGACCCTCCTCTCTGTCCTGCTTTCCTAAAAGCAGGAAATAAAATCTCCATGTAAAAGATCCCCTCCCGGTATGAGGAAGTAGAAAGACACCCTTATCACCAGAGATGGGGAATGCAGGGCCCAGAGGCCTATATAAGGAAACACCTGGCACTTCTTTGCTAATTTACTACCCAAGCCCAGACTTTGCTTAAGATTCTTACTAATCAAGCACCCAAACCTAAGTTTCTTTGTCCAGTCAATTCCTAATTTATTGTTGGTCTACAATATATAAGCGCTGCCACCTTCACTCACTTCTCAGGTCCTGTTTCTATGAGAAATCCATGCCCACGAATTAAAGATTCTCTTTCTCTTGTTAATCTACCTTGTATCAAGAACTCAAGAGGGGTTCAATCAATGATATACTCCAATATAAAATAAAATTTTCATAAAAGGTTAATTTCTGTTACGTATTATTTTATCAAAATAAAAAAAAAAGCAAACTATAGGAGGGGAAAAAAGAACTCAAGAAGGGTGAAGGGGGAAATTTTGCCCTCCTGGACCACAGGAAGAACAATGAGCTCTCACAAAATGATAAAAGCCTAAAGTAAGGCTCAAATGACATGTGTTTCTTAAAAGAACAAATGATTTTATGAAGAAGAGATAAAAGAGATCAGATTAATTTACAAACATTAAGCTGAGGAACCTCTGAGACACCCAAGTGCCTACAGCCAGAGTGCATGCATGCTCAGTCACTAAGTTCTATCTGACTCTGTGACTCCTTGGACTGTAGCCCACCAGGCTCCTCTTGTCTATGGGATTTCCCAGGCAAGAACACTGGAGTGGGTTGCCATTCCCTTCTCCAGGGGATCTTCCAGACCCAAGGACAGAACCTGCATCTGGCATCTCCTGCACTGGCAAGCCGATTCTTTAACGCTGAGCCACCTAGAAAATACTACATCCAGAAGGCAGCTGGAAGTACAGATCCCAAGTGAGTTTCTGAACTAAGCCTCCAGGTGTGCCATTAAGCTAAGCAACTACAGGAGAAGAGAAANTCTACACCATGAAATGGAGAAGGAAATGGCAACCCACTGCAGTGTTCTTGCCTGGAGAATCTCAGGGACAGGGGAGCCTGGTGGGCTGCCATCTACGGGGTTACACAGAGTCGGACACAACTAAAGCGACTTAGTAGTAGTAGTACACCATGAAAAGACTAATCCCCACGAAAAGCAGAATTCTGTCTTGTTTATCACTTTATCCAACTATCTAGACCTCTGCTTGAACAGTTGGTACTTAATACATAGTTCTTGAATGAGCTAACAGTTATCAAGCATTTTCACACGGTAAGAAAATAAAACAACTTTCTTTCACATGTTCATGAAACAATCATCAAGAGGCTAGAATGAGAGCTGAAACTCATGTTCATTTCTAACTTTACCTTTTAATACTAAAAAAGATAAATATAGCAACCAGTTTGGGGTTTTTAAGTTGTATGGATATACCTAAAAATGATCTGTTCTAGAGCTTAACATTTTTCATCAACATCTGCCATCCTGGACCCAAAAACAAACGTAGGCTATGAAAAAAACCTGCCAACAAATGCTATGATTTTTACTTCACTGGAAAACCTCTCCAACTTGAGAGACTGTTCTCCTGAAATAACTCAATTAGAGTAAACATCACTTTCTGATAAGAGCTTTGTGTGTATTACCTCCTTTAAACTTAACAATCACCCTGAGGTAGGTAATCCTGCCCCTATTTTTAAAAAGAAAAGTAGTGACATCCAGAAGCATAATTAGAGACAACAATAAAGAAAACCTTAAAAGTAGGAAGAAAGAAGAAACCAAGCACAGGTTTTTTCTCTAAAGGTTAAACGGCTCACATTTCTTATGAGTCCCCCAACACATCATGCATCAGAGCAGACCTACTCCCCTGGCCACAGCAGTGAATTCGAACCACTAGAACTCCGCTGAAGTTCCTGATTTAATGACGCTGGCACACTTTTTAAAAGGCAATGGTCATTTAAACATAGAAGGCAAGGAAAAAAAATCTTAATGTACACTGAAAAACAATTTTTTAAACTTTTGACACAAAACATAGGTGTCAAGTATCTGAAAATTCAGGTATTTTAAGCATCTTTTTCTACAATGATGTGAGATTTACTGTAAAATACAGAGGTCTACCCCATTAACTGTTCTCGCACATTTATGTGTGTGCATGCACACACACACACACACACACAAGAGAAGGCATAACCAACCACTTGGAGAAGTTGGGTAAGTCCTCATAAAAGTGACATTAGAGCCAGAGTTCAAAGAAGAAATGGAAGTTTGCCAGGCATCAAAACACAGCCAGATGAAAAGGACTATGAGAACAGAACAAGTACAGACCTTGGTGATAGATCTATTATTTTAAAAATTTTATGAAGTCTACTACACACCGGGCCCTGGAATACAAAGATGACTGCCAACAGTCTGAACCCTCAAGGAATGAAAAATTAGTGCAAGAAAGATATAAAAACATAATTACAGGAGTATTACAGAATAGTAATTCAGATGAACGGACATAATGAAGAGAATACAAGTCTGATGCCCAATAGAATTTAGGGGCAATTAGGAAGGGTTTCCTGAAGTAGGTAATATCTAGGTTACACCTAAAAGGAAGCACAGGAAAAGAGTGGAACACAAGGGGAATGGAAGGGCAAGGACAAAAGGTCAAGGGCCCTCAGAGGATTCTAAGAAGTCTCGAACTTAACACAAACCAGGAGCTGACAGAGGCTTTTAAACAAGAGAGTGACTTAATATTTGTCTGAGGTCGTATCTGTCTTTTAGTAAGAATTCAGGCAGCAAGATGGAGGATGTGTTAAGAGAAAAGAGAGCTTGGCAGTTCTGGGGCCCAGGACAGGCTGCCCCAAAATATGCCTCAATGGCACACTGACTGTATTGAAGAAAGAGCCATTGTCAAGACAGACTTTGACCCTCCTCTCTGTCCTGCTTTCCTAAAAGCAGGAAATAAAATCTCCATGTAAAAGATCCCCTCCCGGTATGAGGAAGTAGAAAGACACCCTTATCACCAGAGATGGGGAATGCAGGGCCCAGAGGCCTATATAAGGAAACACCTGGCACTTCTTTGCTAATTTACTACCCAAGCCCAGACTTTGCTTAAGATTCTTACTAATCAAGCACCCAAACCTAAGTTTCTTTGTCCAGTCAATTCCTAATTTATTGTTGGTCTACAATATATAAGCGCTGCCACCTTCACTCACTTCTCAGGTCCTGTTTCTATGAGAAATCCATGCCCACGAATTAAAGACTCTTTTTCTCTTGTTAATCTACCTTGTATCAAGAACTCAAGAGGGGTTCAATCAATGATATACTCCAATATAAAATAAAATTTTCATAAAAGGTTAATTTCTGTTACGTATTATTTTATCAAAATAANCCATGCCCACGAATTAAAGACTCTTTTTCTCTTGTTAATCTACCTTGTATCAAGAACTCAAGAGGGGTTCAATCAATGATATACTCCAATATAAAATAAAGTTTTCATAAAAGGTTAATTTCTGTTATGTATTATTTTATCAAAATAAAAAAAAGCAAACTATAGGAGGGGAAAAAAGAACTCAAGAAGGGTGAAGGGGGAAATTTTGCCCTCCTGGACCACAGGAAGAACAATGAGCTCTCACAAAATGATAAAAGCCTAAAGTAAGGCTCAAATGACATGTGTTTCTTAAAAGAACAAATGATTTTATGAAGAAGAGATAAGAGAGATCAGATTAATTTACAAACATTAAGCTGAGGAACCTCTGACACACCCAAGTGCCTACAGCCAGAGTGCATGCATGCTCAGTCACTAAGTTCTATCTGACTCTGTGACTCCTTGGACTGTAGCCCACCAGGCTCCTCTTGTCTATGGGATTTCCCAGGCAAGAACACTGGAGTGGGTTGCCATTCCCTTCTCCAGGGGATCTTCCAGACCCAAGGACAGAACCTGCATCTGGCATCTCCTGCACTGGCAAGCCGATTCTTTAACGCTGAGCCACCTAGAAAATACTACATCCAGAAGGCAGCTGGAAGTACAGATCCCAAGTGAGTTTCTGAACTAAGCCTTCAGGTGTGCCATTAAGCTAAGCAACTACAGGAGAAGAGAAATGAGTAGGTAAGTTCCTACGATATACCTATGAGTCAGTCAAGTGGTGACGGCCCACAGGCAGACGAGCATACAAACCTGGACTGAAAACAGATGTGGGATTTGTCGGTATACAAGCAGCAGCTAAGGCCAAGCACAGGCAGGAAGTCTCGGGAGAAACCGTAATTCAAGAAAAGAGATTACTTAGAAAATAATAATGCTAACATTTGCCATAACTTTGGCTAATTTAACCCTCACAACAATCTATGCAGCACGTTGTGGGTTTTTTTGGCGAGCTACACAGCTTGCAGGATCTCAGCCCCCTAAACCAGGGGCTGAACCTGGGCCACGGGCAGGGAAAAGGTCCTAACCACTGGACCACCAGGGAAGTCCCACTATTACCCTACTTTAAAAGTGATTTATTATTTTCCCAATATGACAAGGCAATTAAAGAACTGTGTAAAAGAAAGGCCCAGGAATGATGAGAAGAAAACCAGGAGCAAGGAATATTCCAAATCAAGTCAGAGGATTCAAGGGGTAACCTACAGTCAATATCATGGAAAATTTACATAAGACCTTCAAAAGAGAAAGAAATGGCAATCCATTCCAGTATTCTTGCCTAGAGAATCCCATGGACGGAGAGGCTTGGTGGGCTACAGTCCACGGGTCGCAAAGAGTCGGACACGACTGAGCGACTTCACTTTCACTTAAAAAGAGAGGAGAAATAAAAAAAAAAAAACAGGGCGGGACATAGGCTGTTTCACAATCTGGGAATATTAATAGCTAGCATTTACTTGCAGTTGGTTTCAGGAAGGACAAAGTAATATATTGAATTGGGTTACAAAATGAGTTTTGAGGAAGTAAAAATCATGATCATAAGACTAGACTCACCAGAGGTCCAGCAAGAAAGGAACCAGGCATTCATGTTTACCATGCCACTAACATTTACAGGGCTGGGTGCCAGCGTCAGGTCATACCTCTCTTAACATTTCCTTTTAAAAGATGCAAATGATTCGGAAATACTACTCAACTCAAAGTCACATGCCAGTAAGTGGCAACAGAAACATTTACACCCAAAGTGACATAAAGATGACTAAATAGGTATTTTAAAAACATAACACACTTAAGAATTCCTTAAGAATCCAATCAATTCAATGGTTTTGGTAGGTTCAGTGTGGTAGCATCTAACTTGTCTTACACAAGCAAAACAGAAAAAACTGGACTGAATCACGGAAATGTATTGTGCTAGAAAGAAGTGTTCAAGTGTTCTCCGTTAGCCTGTCTGCAGTGTTCTTATTTAAAAAGCTTTCAAAAGAACCTGTAAATCTATAAAACATTGAACACCTACTCTAGGTGAAGACTTTGCTACAACACTCTTAGACTGAGTAGTGGTAAAGAGAAACACTTTACAGATGAATGTAACAATTCAAAACAGAAACTTGCCCTTCCTTCTAAAAGGCTGGCCCTAGGACAACTCTGTATTTACGCATCAAAGAACTAGGTCATTAAGTCAATCAGCAAAACTAAAGAACACAAATTCTCATTCAGATCTATAGGGTCAGTAATAAGCACTTACCCTCTGTGGTAAATTGCAAAAATAAATTTCTCTAACTAGTCTTTGTTAAGGGGCTTCCCTGGTGGCTCTGATGGTAGTCTGTCTGCAGTGCTGGAGACCCGGGTTCCATCCCTAGGTCAGGACGATCCCCTGGAGAAGGATATGGCAACCCACTCCGGTATTCTTGCCTGGAAAATCCCATGGACAGAGGAGCCTGGTGGGCTACAGTCCATGGGGTCTCGAAGAGTCTGACAGGACGGAGCGACTTCACTTTGAACTTTTGAGCCTTTGTTCAAAACCTTTTCCTTTTCCAAGGAAACAGATAACCTTCTCTAGAGAATATTTTTCATTCAAAAGTCCCCTCCTCTGTCCTCCAGCTCTTTCACTGCGCAAGGTGCTGAGTCTTGAGAATTAAGACCTAAATAAGATGGACCAATCCAGCCTTCATGAAATGCTAGTAGAGGGAAAAAGCACTGATCGAACTAATGCAGCTCATTACAACTGATAATGAAGTGAAGCAAAGGAAAGCAGAATGCTGGGAGGGATTAACCAGGACAGGGTGGGTTTCCTGAAGAGATATTTGGGCTGACACTAGAGGAAATTAGAGAATTAGAGGTGGAGGAAACCCCTAAAGACCAGGAGATAGTAAAGAGAAACTTTCTATAAACAAAATAAGGCTGGTATGGCTTGAGCCCAGAGAGCAGAACACCGGCTCAAACTGAACTGGAGATCAGCGTGGCAGTAGTGTTTTGACCTTCAACCTAAGAATGAAATCTTTGCGAGCTCTCAGCACGTGATGCAGTGAGACACGTGCATTTAAAATAATTACGCATTAAAGCTCCCTGCAAAATCCGTCCTCATGCCTAGACAATCCACAACTTCCCTAATAAGCCATGCATTGATACTGTCCAAGTTAAAACAAGGGGGGGAAAATGCTTCAAGTTGAATTCTACTCAACAGACTGAAAAAAACAGTAGTTTAAACAGCTAACCATCTACTTTAATATTAAGTGACCAATACACTTAGTCCATATACAAACTTGAAAGACACTGTATCGTTGTTTCTCGCTTACAGATAATTTCTAAATATACATCTCACTTAAACTGCATGCCTATTAATATTTAAGAATGACAGAAACTTAATTACATCCTAATACGGCAAAATAAAATATGAGCTACATGAAAGTCTTTGACACCCAGATTTACCACACTTTCTTCCCCCAAGTCCATCACAAGCTGACTCTGAGTGCGTTTTTTGGTATCGCTTTTTCAGGAATAAAATGTTTTCTAATTCATAACTTTCTTTACCACTGGCTTGATAAAGGCCACAGAATTTGAGGGTGGACACCAAACAAACCTCTAAGGTTTAAAAGGCTGCCAGCCACCCCCGCGCCCCAAGGTAACT
>SJYW01016374.1:700630-718630 GCA_006410735.1 Raphicerus campestris | reverse complement strand
CCCCAAATGACCAGAACCCGCGGAGCCTCCCCCTCCCCCGCAACCCAGGGCAAGGCCAGGCCCGCGGGGCCGGAGTTGCAGCAGACAGGTCTCTCTCCTTCCTCTTAGGCAGAGGTAGGCGGACCCAGGCGGGAAGTGAAGAGGGGGACAGGGAGGTATGGGCCGGGGGCCAGAGAACCTCACCGCGGAGGGCAAATCCGAGAAGCTGTCCCAGCCCCGCTGACAGGCAGGTCGGCTCCGGGCCGCTAGCTCTTCTGATGCCCCAGGCCGGCAACGCAGCCAGCTCAACCGCAGACGAAGATAAAGCTCCCGAGCCCTCCGCCTCCAGCCTCTGAGCCCGGTACGCAGCGTCACGCGCACGGCCAGCGCCGGCTGAGGATTTCATTGGTGGTCCCGCCAGCTTCCAGGCTCCGCCCACCGCCCACGGCCGCCCCGCCCCTTCCCGGGCGCGCGCAGTGCCCAGGGCTAGAGCCCCGGGCTGGCCTTGGTCGGTTGACGAGGTTAGCTTTGCACAAGCAGATGGTGACTCCCACGACAGCCGCTTGCTTTCCACTTCTGCCCCAGGGATCTCATGTGCTGCAGAAACAGGACCGAGCCAACTTGGGACCCGTCTGAAAAGGCAGCTTTTGCCTGGTAGCGCGGGACTGGCGAGTTTGGTTGCCTCTTCTAGAGACTTGCAGAATCCGCCTGTACAACTGTGGACCATTGCAGTTTGAACGGACACCTCCACGCCCACCGCCCGCGCTAGCCCGAACGTTTGTCATTGGATGCTTTAATACTTTTTAAACAGTTCTTAATTGTGTCTTTCAGGGAACTGGATACGGATACAGTAAGATAAATGAAATAACGAGGCAATTAATAAGTTTAAAAGGGAACTTCACAATTTAAAAAATGGTGCAGAGAGGTTTGGGGCATAAGTTAGGTTGTATGTATTTAGATCGCTTAGGTTTTAGGAAGATAAAAAGTATGTGTCAATCGGTCAGACGTCTCTATTTGTAGCCCATCAATCTCTGTCCATGAAGTTTTCCAGGCAAGAATACTGAAGTGGGTAGCCATTTCCTTCTCCAGGGGATCTTCCTGACCCAGGGATCAAACCTGCCTGTCTCCAGCATTGCACGTGGCTTCTTTTACGGACTGAGTCACCAGGGAAGCCGTTTTTGAAGACAGATCAGTTCAGTTCATTCGCTCAGTCGTGTGCGACTCTGCGACCCCATGAACCGCAGCATGCCAGGCCCCCCTGTCCATCACCACCAACTCCTGGAGTTCACTCAGACTCGGGTTCATCGAGTCGTGATGCCATCCAACCATCTCATCCTCTGTTGTCCCCTTCACCTCCTGCCCTTAATCTTTCCCAGCATCGGAGTCTTTTCAAATGAGCCAACTTTTCACATCAGGTGGCCAAAGACTGGAGTTTCAACTTCAACATCAGTCCTTCCAATGAACACCCAGGACTGATCTNTATTGTTTTTTCTTTGGCTCCATGCCTTCATTCTTTCTAGAGCTATTTCTCCACTGATCTCCAGTAGCATATTGGGCACCTACTGACCTGGGGAGTTCCTCTTTCAGTAGCCTATCATTTTGCCTTTTCATACTGTTCATGGGGTTCTCAAGGGAAGAATACTGAAGTGGTTTGGCATTCCCTTCTTCAGTGGACCACATTCTGTCAGCTCTCTCCACCATGACCCGCCCATCTTGGGTTGCCGGAAGGCATGGCTTAGTTTCATTGAGTTAGACAAGGCTGTGGTCCTAGTGTAATTAGATTGACTAGATTTTTGTGAGTATGGTTTCTGTGTGTCTGCCCTCTGATGCCCTCTTGCAACACCTACCATCTTACTTGGGTTTCTCTTACCTTGGGCGTGTGGTATCTCTTCATGGCTGCTCCAGCAAAGTGCAGCCGGTGCTCCTTACCTTAGATGAGGCGTATCTCCTCACCGCCACCCTTCCTGACCTATACCATGGGATAGCTCCTCTAGGCCCTCCTGCACCCGCACAGCCTCTGCTCCCTATAAATAATGTATACTGATATTGTTTCTCCAGGAAAAAGATAGCTCTATCTCTGCCATGGTCAGGAAAAAGATAGTTCTATCTCTGCCATGGTCAGGACGGTCCTGAAACAAGTTGAAAGGATTATAGTCTATGCGAGCTTTGTGTGGGAAAAAGGTGGGGAGAAGAATTGGACTTGATCCAGTCCTTCAGTCTACCTAGACTCTTTTCTTCTAAAAAAGACATGGAGATCTAAACAAAGTATTTTGCTTTGACATAAGTACAGCAAATTTTTTACTTTGAGACTTTAAAATATTTTTATCAATAAGGGAATGAATTCAGATGCAATAAATGGCAGTCCAATCAGCTCTGCCTCATTCCAAGCCTCTTCTTTCTCATTTGCCTGGAGTCCTGGCCTTCAGTGAAGTGGTACAAAAGTGCTGATTGGCCCTTAGATTCTGTTTACTTCAAATTCATGAAAAACCTAGGGTTGGTTCCGGTACCAACTTCATACTGGGGACCAATTCCATTTTAAATAAGAACCTTGATGTTCAAACTCATATATAGTGACATAAAGTTTTAGCAGCTTAGGAAAGGAAATTCTAAAATGAACTCAAATGGTTCAGATTGATCTAGAACATGAAGATTAAGTGATCTCTTAATCCCACACATAGCACTATTTTAATCTTATATTATGACCTTGTTGTAGTAAGTATCTGTGAAGAAAAGGAATGATAACAATTGAAGACGAACTCATTACTTTATAATGGCTTGATAGCATTGTGAAAAACAGTAGTTCATGGAGTGTGAAGCCAAACTACCTGAGTTGAACGTTAACTCTGCTACTTACTAGATGTGTGACCTTTAGGCAAATAATTTCATTTCTCTATGCCTCCATCTCCTCATCTGCCCATTTAACTGAGGAGTTATAAAAAAGGCACAATATTGAGCAATAAAAATACCCTTTTAAATAGGGATGGACCAGCACAACCAAACATGAATAAAGACGCATTTTTTTAAAGGGATGGAAGTGGGGGAAACAAGTCTAAATATTTATACTTATTTTTGCCCTGTGACTGATTTATTATCCTCACATCTCCAAGTATGCAACCTAGTTCATGTGTGCCAAATGTTTCTAGAACCATATAAACTGAGCTTTATTTATGTTTTGTTTAGAATTCTGAGGCATTATTTCACTCTTTGATCTATGTTGAACAAAGAAAACTGTATGTCTTCAAATGAGTGATCTGGAAAAGTCCTCAGGAACAAATAGCTACAAATTTCTTCTATCCAAGGAGGACACCTAGAGGCTACTTTTGTAATGTGATTGGCAATCCTGAAAATGCTTTCCAAATTGTTTTCTTCACAGATCCAATCATAAATCATTCATTGCAGGTCCAGTAAGTCCAAGTAAAACAATGAATAACTAATCTTTAAGGGGAGGAAAAAGGTGAAAATAAGTTACATTTATTTTCCAGGCACAGTAGAAGTACATTACAAGGTACAGAAGAACTCTTAAATGTGATAGTTGGGGGGAACAGTTATAAAGGACATCTGGTGAACACTTGGGAAAATTTAAGTGTTAACTAAATGTTGGGTGATATGATTGAGTTCATGATGATATTCTTAGGTGTAGTCAGGGCATTGTGTTCTTGTAGGAGAATATTTCAGTTCTTAGGAAATTCAGACTGACATTTTCAAGGGTAATGTAGAATGCCTGAAACCTAGTTTCAGATGTTTTGGCAAAAGGGAAGCATGAGTACACATATGGAGAGAACTGAAGCAGGTGTAGCAAGATGTCAACAGTTGGTGAATCTAGGTAGGGAGGAATATAGATCTTCATTATACTGTTCTTCCAATTTTTATGCACATCCATTTTCTCCTGAAAGTCTCAAATTATAATGTAGAAGCATTGAGCTAAGCCACTTAAAACAGTAACTGTAGGATGTGAAATTAATACACAGAAATCTCTTGCATGCCTATACCTAACAATGAAATATTAGAAAGATAAATCATGGAAATAATCCCATTTACCATCACTTCAAAAAAGAATAAAATATTTAAGAATAAAGCTACCTCAGGAGGCAAAAGACATATTCTCAGAAAACTATAAGATACTGATGAAAGAAATAAAAAGATGAAACAAACATACGTGGAGACACATACCATGTTCTTGGGTTGAAAGAATCAATATTGTGAAAATGACTATACTCCAAGAAATATATACCCCAAGCAATCCATAGACTCAATGCAATCTCTATCAAATTACTAGTGGCATTTTTCACAGAATTTGAACAAAAAATTTTACAATTTGTATGGACACACACAAAAGACCATGAACAGCCACAGCAGTCTTGAGAAAGAAAAACAGAGCTGGAGGAATCAGTTTCCCTGACTTCAAGCTATACTACAAAACTAGTCATCAAAGCAGTTTGGTACTGTAGGCACAAAAATATAGATCAATGGAACAGAATAGAAAGCCCTGAAATAAACTCAATGGTCGCCTAATCTATGAGAAAGAGGCAAGCATATACAATGGAGAAAAGACAGTCTCTTCAGTAATTGGTGCTGGGAAACCTGCACAAATACATATAAAAGAATAAAATCAGAACACACTCTAACATCACATGTAAAAATAAGCTCAAAAGGGTTAAAGACTTAAATGTAAGGCTGGATACAATAAAATTCTTAGGGGAAAACATACATAGAACACTCTATGACATAAATTGCAGTAAAATCTTTTTCCATCTACCTCTTAAAGTAATGAAAATAAAAGCAAAAATAAACAAATGGGACCTAATTAAACTTAAGAGGTTTTGTGAAGCAAAGAAAACCATAAAAAAATAAAAAGACAACCCTTAGGATGGGTGGAAAGATTTGCAAACCAAGCAACTGATAAGGGATTAATTTCTAAAATGTACAAACAGCTCACTATCAAAAAAACAAACAATCCAATCAAAAGGTGGGAAGAAGATCCAAATAGACATTTCTCCAAATAAGTCATGCAAATGGTTAAAAAGCACATGGAAAAATGCTCAACAACACTATTAGAGAAATGCAAATTAAAATTCTAATTGGGTATTATCTCACACCAGTCAGAATGACCATGATCAAGAAATCTACAAACAGGGACTTCCCTCGTGGTCCGGTGGTTAAGAATGTGCCTGCCAATGCAACGGAAGGTGGGTCTGGGAAAATCCCACATGCTTCAGAGTAACTGAGCAGGTATGCTGCAACTACTTACCTACACTGTGGAGCCCGCGAGCTGCAAATACCGAAGCCTGTGTGCCTAAAGCCTGTGCTCTGCAACGAAAGAAGCCACTGCATGAGAAGTCTGTGCACGGCCACAAAGAGCAGGCCCCACTCCTCACGACTAGAGAAAGCCCTCACTCAGCACTGAAAGCCCTCACTCAGCACTGAAGACCCAGCTCAGACAAAAACATTTTTTTAATAAATAAAACATCTACAAACAATAAATGCTGGAGTGGATGTGGAGAAAAGCAAATGCTCCTACACTGTTGGTGGGAATGTAAACTAGTACAGCTACTATGCAGGTTCCTTAAAGAACTAAAAATATATAGCTGTAGCTACCATACGATCCAGCAATCTCGCTCCTGGGCATATATCCAGAGAAAACCATAATTTGAAAAGACAGTGTTAGTGTTCGTCTCTCAGTTGTATCTGACTCTTTGTGACCCCATGAACTGTAACCTGCCAGGCTCCTCTGCATGTGAAATTCTCCAGGCAAGAATATCGGACTGAGTAGCCATTCCTTTCTCCAGGGGGTCTTCCCAACCCAGGGATCGAACCTAGGTCTGCTGCATTGTAGGCAGATTCTTTACTATCTCATCCACCAAGAAGACCTCAACCTGAAAAGATACATGCACCCCAATGTTCGTTGCAGCATTGTTTACAATAGCCAGGACATGGAAGCAACCTAAATGGCCCTTAAAAGAGGAATGGATAAAGAATATGTGGTACATATATACAGTGGGTTATTATTCAGCCATGAAAAGAATGAAATGTTTTTTGCAGCAACATGGATAGACCTAGAGACTGTCATACTAAGAGAAATGTCAGATGAAAAAGACAAATATCATATGATATCACATGTGGCATTTTTTAAAAAAAGGCTACAAATGAACTTACTTACAAAACAGAAATAGAGTTACAGATGTAGAAAATAGACTTATGGTTACCAGGGGATAAGGGAGACAAGGGTTAAGTTGGTAGACTGGGACTGACAATATACACCCCACTATATGTAAAATAGATAACTAATAAGGACCTAACTATGGGCTTCTCAGGTGGCACCAGTGGTAAAGAACCTGCCTGCCAATGCAGGAGACTCAGGAGACTCAGATTCTATCCCTGTGTCAGGAAGATTCCCTGGAGGAGGGCATGGCAACCCTCGGTAGTATCCTTGCCTGGAGAATCCCATGGACAGAGGATCCTGGTGGGCTACAGTCCATAGGGTCACAAAGAGTCAGGGATGACTGAAACGACTTAGCACGTATGCACGCACATAAGGACCTACTGATAGCCCGGGGAACACTACTCAACACTCTGTAATGGCCTATATGGGAAAAGAATCTTTAAAAAGAGTGGAGAGATATATATATATAGAACAGATTTACTTTGCTGTACAACTGAAACTAACACAACATTGTAAATCAACTATACCCCAATAAAAATTTAAAAAATAAAGAAGAGGCCAGGAAAAAAGTTAACTGAATTTATCCCTTAACTTGTGACACCTCTTGCGCTGCTTTGTTCTCCTGTGTTTATATTTAACTTTTTATGTCTTACATTCCCGCTGTATTGTAACCACTCACACGATTATCCACTGCTGTTTGTATCTCTCATAAGGGACACAGCAAATATGGATATTTGCCGATGCTAGAAAAACATTTGATAGGAAACTTCATAGTTCCCTACTTGTGCTCTCTGACCTTACTTAGGGACTGGAGGATGCTTCTCTCTGCCCTTTCCCCAACCCCCAGCTTCCTCTGGCTGATTCATATTCATCTTCCAGACTTCCATTCTAGTGGAAGCCTTCCTTGCTCTGTTTCTGTGCTCTTAGGTCATTTCCTTTCTCTTAGCACTCATCACACAATATACTACAGTGTCTGTTATCTCAGCTGAATACCCCATTAGACTCTAGTTTCCCTGAGAAGGGAAATGTGTTTGCCTTTTTACAGCTGTAAACTTAGACACTGACAAAGTATCTGGCACATAGCAAGAATTTAGTAAATATTTAGGGAAAAAATGGCCGATGCTCGAGTGACGGACTAGAGTCTCCTGACCAATGCAGGAGATGCAGGTTCTATCCCTGGGTTGGGAAGATCCCCTGGAGGAGGGCATGGCAACCCACTCCAGTGTGCTTGCCTGGGAAATCCCATGGACAGAGGAGCTTGGAGGGCTATGGTCCACTGGGTCGCAAAGAATCAGACACAACTGTAGCGACTAAGCATGCATGCATGTAAACTATACACATGTGTTTTATTAATTTTATATAAAATACTTTAAAATAGATTTCTATTCTACGTAAAAGGATTTAGAAAAATATAATGCACTTATTTATTAGTGGAGTATAACTGCTTTACAATGCTGTGTTAGTTTCTGCTGTACCACAAAGTGAGTCAGCTACGTGTGTACATTTACTCCTCCCTCTAAACCTCCCTTTCACCCCAAACAATGCATATTAATCCTTGTTAGCTTGTTTACTATGGCTTCCCTAACTCAGCTCAGTCTATTTTAGACTGAGTATTGATGTCTTTGGGGGAGAGGAGATAACTTTTGATGAATTTAGAAGTACTTGCCTTTCTCAATCTTGATTGGTGAGACTCTCAGAGTCAGAACTTTCACTTCCTCTTCACCACGTTTAACCTCAAATTCTTTTCTGCGAATTGTGTAGTGTGCTCTGTTTTTGTTATTTACGTTTTTAGTCCGGCTACATGGCTCCTTTTATCTGTCTCTTATTAAAATAATCACAGTTTAACTTTCTTTTTCAGTGATGTTTAGGTCATACTGGTGTAGGTATTGTCATTGTTCATTCTCATTATCTGAATTCTTAGAAAATATGGTCATAATATACACAATACTGAAAGTTAAACTAGTACTATCTTGATATGAAGCATAATAGGCACAGCCAAAAGTGAATCATTACAAGGCTTTTAAATTGCCCACTTAAATTGCATCAGTGTAAGGCAACAGTGCTTCTGGGCAGGAAAGCTATGACAAACCTAGACACTGTGTTGAAAAGCACAGATATTACTTTGCCAACAAAGGTCCATATAGTCAAGGCTATGATCATCCCGGTGGTCATTATGGTTGTGAGAGCTGGACTGTAAAGAAGGCAGAATGCCACGGAACTGATGCCTTTCAACTGTGGTGCTGAAGAAGACTCTTGAAAGTCCTTTGCACAGCAAGGAGATCAAACCAATCTTAAGGAAAATCAATCCTGAATACTTGTTGGAAGGACTAATGCTGAAGCTGAAGCTCCAGTATTTTGGTCATCTGAACCAGTCCGTTCTGAAGGAGATCAACCCTGGGATTTCTTTGGAAGGAATGATGTTAAAGCTGAAACTCCAGTACTTTGGCCACCTCATGCGAAGAGTTGACTCATTGGAAAAGACTCTCATGTTGGGAGGGATTGTGGGCAGGAGGAGAAGGGGACGACTGAGGATGAGATGGCTGGATGGCATCATGAAATCGATGGACATGAGTCTGAGTGAACTCCGAGAGATGGTGATGAACAGGGAGGCCTGGCGTGCTACGATTCATGGGGTCACAAAGAGTCGGACACAACTGAGTGACTGAACTGAACTGAACTGAACTGAACTGATATGAACAGCAAACTCATTGGAAAAGTCCCTGATGCTGGGAAAGATTGAGGGCAGAAGGAGAAGAGGGTGTCGGAGGATGAGATGGCTGGATTGCATTACTGATACAATGGACATGAACTTGGGCAAACTTCAGGAGATGGGGAGGGACAGGGAGGCCTAGTGTGCTGCAGTCCATGGGGTCGCAAAGAGTTGGACACGAATGACTGAATGAATGACTGAATAACAACAAGGCAAAATGGATGATCCTTCCTGTGAATTGGTAATCAAGGTTGCAAACATCAGTCTAGGAGTAAAAACAGCCATCAGTGACTACATAGGTGGGGTAATTCGTGTTGGAGCCATCTGACACTAAAACAGTCTTGCTTTCAGTATATGTTTCCATCCTATGGAGGAGTTTCCTATTTAGTGCGATATTTCAGCGCTGCAACCCCAACAAACTAGAAAGGTTGATCTCTCTAGCACTGGCAGCAATCCCTAGAATGTCAAGAGAGACATAAGAGATTGGCAATGCTCAATTTTCAGAAATATATTCCTCTGAGACTATAATCAGTTCCTAACCAATAGATGGAGCTTCCCTGCTGGCTCAGTGGAAAAGAATCCATCTGCCAATGCAGGACATGCCGGTTTGATTCCTGGGTTGGGAAGATTGCTGGAGTAGGAAATGACAACCCACTCCAATATTCTTGCCTGGGAAATCCCATGGACAGAGAAGCCTGGTGGGCTACAGTCCATGGAGTGGCAAAAGAGACGTGACTTAGCAATTAGACAACAATAACTGATAAGTAACTTGTCAGCATACATCCAAAAAAAGCAGTATTCACCGAAGACAGCCATTTTCCATTGTTTTTACAATTCTAACATACTGTTGTCCATTTTATTTTANACTTAGCAATTAAACAACAATAACTGATAAGTAACTTGTCAGCATACATCCAAAAAAAGCAGTATTCACCGAAGACAGCCATTTTTCATTGTTTTTACAATTCTAACATACTGTTGTCCATTTTATTTTATTATCATTTTAAAAATATTTATTTTTATTTATTTATTTGGCTGTGCTGGGTGGGTCTTAGCATACAGGGTCTTTCATCTTTGTTACTAACACAACATTGTAAATCAAGTATACTCCAATGAAATTAAAATATAAGAAAGGAAAAAATAAAGTACCCTTGTTTCTTTTCTTAATAAGGTTATTAGTCAATGAAGTTAACTTGATAGACCTATATATTTTGTTTTTTTGGTAAAGCACTGAAACTTTTGACTGAAAAAAATTTGCAACCTAAAAACTGAGAATATGCTTCACTCGAGGACATTAACTGAGGACTCTAGCTTGGGAAATCAGCCTCTCAAACAGCTTTGATGACTCTCCTAAAGAGGTAAGGGGGGAGCCAAGATATACAGGAAATTCTGCTGAAAAAAAATATAGTCAAACATTAAATGATTACTACTAATCACATAGGAAAAACAGACATCTCAGGTTAATGAGTGTGGGCTTTTTCTATGTATGCAAGAGTCTTGGCTTGTNTAAGGGGGGAGCCAATATAACAGGAAATTCTGCTGAAAAAAATGTAGTCAAACATTAAATGATTACTGCTAATCACATAGGAAAAACAGACATCTCAGGTTAATGAGTGTGGGCTTTTTCTATGTATGCAAGAGTCTTGGCTTGTTAAAATTATTCCTTTGATATGGATCTTAACAATCTAGGGCCAATTTTCTGTATTTCTTCATCCAAAATACCCCTCAGGGTACACCTTTGGGTATGATTGCAGTGACTGATGGCTTTATGGCCACAGTATTCTCTTTGTTTACTGAAAAGGTAGGCAACATTCTCTGTCCATCGAACTATCTGAGAGTAAGTCGCTGATGCAATGTGCCATTTCCCCTTAGATGTGTCATTATTCCCTAGAATATGCATGCGTGCAAAATTGCTTCAGTCACATGTCTGACTCTTTGCGACTCTATGGTCTGTAGCCCGCCAGGCTTTACTGTCCATGGGATTCTCCAGGCAAGAATACTGGAGTGGGTTGCCATNGATTGCAGTGACTGATGGCTTTATGGCCACAGTATTCTCTTTGTTTACTGAAAAGGTAGGCAACATTTTCTGTCCATCGAACTATCTGAGAGTAAGTCGCTGATGCAATGTGCCATTTCCCCTTAGATGTGTCATTATTCCCTAGGATATGCATGTGTGCAAAATTGCTTCAGTCACATGTCTGACTCTGCGACTCTATGGTCTGTAGCCCGCCAGGCTTTACTGTCCATGGGATTCTCCAGGCAAGAATACTGGAGTGGGTTGCCATGCCCTCCTCCAGGGGATCTTCCGAAACCAGGGATGGAACCCACATCTCTACATCTCCTGCATCAGCAGACTTGTTCTTCACCACTAGCGCCACCTGGGAAGCCCATTCCTTAGTATATTCGTGTGCATTTCCTATNATGCCCTCCTCCAGGGGATCTTCTGAAACCAGGGATGGAACCCACATCTCTACATCTCCTGCATCAGCAGACTTGTTCTTCACCACTAGCGCCACCTGGGAAGCCCATTCCTTAGTATATTCGTGTGCATTTCCTATAAACATTCTCCTAGGTAATTACAATACAATCATTAAAATCAGAAAATTAACACTCGTGCATACGGATCTGCTATTTCAGAAGCTATTCAAGTTTTGCCAAATGTTCCTTAGAAGAAACAGAGTAATCCAAGATGATGTTGTCTTTAGACTGTGATGTCTCTTTATTCTCTTATTCTGAAATAGTCTTTCCTTGACTTTCATGATGCATTTTTGCAGATTAAAGAATGTTGAATGTCTCTTATTTTGGAATTTCAATGTTTCCTCAGTCAAACTCATTTTTGGTAGGAATATCTATGTTCCCTCCTTGTAACCTATCAGTGGGAGCAGGATTCTGATTAGTTATGGTGGTGTTATTTTATTTTGATCACTTCATTAAGATAGTATCTGTTTTCTCTATTGTAGTGTGCCTTTATTAATAATTACTTGCCCTGGGATTTCTTTGGAAGGAATGATGCTAAAGCTGAAACTCCAGTACTTTGGCCACCTCATGGGAAGAGTTGACTCATTGGAAAAGACTTTGATGGTGGGAGGGACTGGGTGCAGGAGGAGAAGGGGACGACAGAGGATGAGATGGCTGGATGGCATCACTGACTCGATGGACGTGAGTCTGAGTGAACTCTGGGAGTTGGTGATGGACAGAGAGGCCTGGCATGCTGCGATTCATGGGGTCTCAAAGAGTCGGACACGACTGAGCGACTGAACTGAACTGAACTATTAATAAGTATTTTGTAGGGAGGTTCTTGAGAATGTATATAACTCATGATGTCAAACTTGCAAATTATTTATCTATTAATTCATGTAAATATGGACTTACGACTTCTTATTTTATTCAATAGTTTTCTCCATTTCCTTATCTCTAACATCCTTCTCAAATAGTGAGCAACCTTGCTCTCATTATCTTGAATATATTTACTTTTTTCATAATTGTTTATTTTGATGCTCAAATTTTCCAGGTTTGTAAATGAGAGCCCATTCACACCAACCCTTGTGTTCTTTCAACATGCCTCCCTTTCTCTGAGCGTTGCCTTCTGGCTTAGCTCTAGAGTCATCTATTTTCCTGCCCCAGGCTTCTTTCAGACCATTTTTCTAAGGAACTCTGGTTCTTTTTAGTAGAGACTGGCGTTTAGAAGCCAAGATCTAGGTACTAGATATGCTATTGCTATTGGGGTATTTCTGATCTCAAATCATTTCATGGTCAGAGTAGGGAATATTATATATTTTAAATTATATATCATATTTCATAATTACTAGTAAATACAGATGTACATTTCAATCTATGTAGATAGAAAAACCGTGAATACACCCAGGGCTGGCATCTTGGGTAGGAGACCTGTGTGGTTGCACTGAACCCCATACTTAGAAACACAACTGCAACTTGGTTTAAAATTTTGCTTTCATCATCTTGAAATTTTTAATTTTGAATAAGGAACTCTCCATCTCCATTTTGCACAGGGCCCTACAAATTAAGTAGTCAGTTCTGAATACACAAAAACCTTCCAGTATAGTGTAACACCATAGTGTTCCTTTTAATTTTTCTCTTTCTGTATTTGTAACTCCTTCCTCTGGTAGTGAGAAACCTGGCTGACATTCTGAATAAATTATAAATTTACCTATCTGATTATGGCCCTGGTATGGAAGTAATCTCCCATGACTGCTGCTTCCTCCCTTATGTGGATACTCTCCTCATAGCATTTAGGCTCTGACACCCCAGGCTGAGTAACCCCTTCCACATGGTTGCACTTCTCACAATATTCAGGTTCTGACAGTTCATGCGAGACTGTTTCTCCATGGAGACACCCTGCTCAGCCTACTTGGGCTCTGGCACTCCCTCTCCCTACTGGCTGGCTGTCTTCCCAACATGAATTCTTCTTCACCCTCCTGGGGCTCTGACAGCTCAGAATGAGCTCTGGAGGTACAGTTTTTATACAAACAAAGAAACAAATGGATATAGACTAGACTAGAGAATATGAGTATATCATAAGAGTATATATTGTTTCCTGAAATGTTTAAATTTCAGTCATATACCAATGTGTATGGTATATGTGTGTGTATCACTGGATTGTAATGTAAAGTATATGCTTTTACTATGGAGCAGGGTAAAATAAAATTCAAAACCAATGATACATGCAGTATGATTCCAATTTTGCTTTAAAAAAATGGAATCCACCCCCCCACACAAAATAACAACGTGATAACCAGTGTGCCGACCCTAGGACACTCTGTGATGACCTAGAGGGGCAAGATGGGCAGGGAAGGAGGATGGGCAGGGGAGGGAGGCCTAAGAGGGAGGGGATATGTATATATGTATAGTTATGACTGATTCCCAATATCGTATGCAGAAGCCAGTACAACACTGTAAAGCAATTATCCTTCAATTTAAAAAAAAGTAACAATATGAGGTGACGGATGTGTTAACTTTATTGTGGTAATCATGTCACAGTCTATACATGTATCAAATCATGTTGCATGCCTTGACCTTGTCTACTGTTATATGTCAATTATATTTCAATAAAGCTGGAGGAAAAAAGTGAACCAACTTTTAGCAATTGAGGGGAGGCTTAAAGGACAACTTTGAGTTTTTAATCTATGTTCTGTATAACTCTAATTCTTAGGACAGAAGAAGTTATTATTTATTTTAAAGATAAAACTAACAAAAACATACGTGTGTGTGTGTATCTNATTATCTTGAATATATTTACTTTTTTTCATAATTGTATATTTTGATGCTCAAATTTTCCAGGTTTGTAAATGAGAGCCCATTCACACCAACCCTTGTGTTCTTTCAACATGCCTCCCTTTCTCTTAGCGTTGCCTTCTGGCTTAGCTCTAGAGTCATCTATTTTCCTGCCCCAGGCTTCTTTCAGACCATTTTTCTAAGGAACTCTGGTTCTTTTTAGTAGAGACTGGCGTTTAGAAGCCAAGATCTAGGTACTAGATATGCTATTGCTATTGGGGTATTTCTGATCTCAGATCATTTCATGGTCAGAGTAGGGAATATTATGTATTTTAAATTATATATCATATTTCATAATTACTAGTAAATACAGATGTACATTTCAATCTATGTAGATAGAAAAACCGTGAATACACCCAGGGCTGGCATCTTGGGTAGGAGACCTGTGTGGTTGCACTGAACCCCATACTTAGAAACACAACTGCAACTTGGTTTAAAATTTTGCTTTCATCATCTTGAAATTTTTAATTTTGAATAAGGAACCCTCCATCTCCATTTTGCACAGGGCCCTACAAATTAAGTAGTCAGTTCTGAATACACAAAAACCTTCCAGTATAGTGTAACACCATAGTGTTCCTTTTAATTTTTCTCTTTCTGTATTTGTAACTCCTTCCTCTGGTAGTGAGAAACCTGGCTGACATTCTGAATAAATTATAAATTTACCTATCTGATTATGGCCCTGGTATGGAAGTAATCTCCCATGACTGCTGCTTCCTCCCTTATGTGGATACTCTCCTCATAGCATTTAGGCTCTGACACCCCAGGCTGAGTAACCCCTTCCACATGGTTGCACTTCTCACAATATTCAGGTTCTGACAGTTCATGCGAGACTGTTTCTCCATGGAGACACCCTGCTCAGCCTACTTGGGCTCTGGCACTCCCTCTCCCTACTGGCTGGCTGTCTTCCCAACATGAATTCTTCTTCACCCTCCTGGGGCTCTGACAGCTCAGAATGAGCTCTGGAGGTACAGTTTTTATACAAACAAAGAAACAAATGGATATAGACTAGACTAGAGAATATGAGTATATCATAAGAGTATATATTGTTTCCTGAAATGTTTAAATTTCAGTCATATACCAATGTGTATGGTATATGTGTGTGTATCACTGGATTGTAATGTAAAGTATATGCTTTTACTATGGAGCAGGGTAAAATTCAAAACCAATGATACATGCAGTATGATTTCAATTTTGCTTTAAAAAAATGGAATCCACCCCCCCACACAAAATAACAACGTGATAACCAGTGTGCCGACCCTAGGACACTCTGTGATGACCTAGAGGGGCAAGATGGGCAGGGAAGGAGGATGGGCAGGGGAGGGAGGCCTAAGAGGGAGGGGATATGTATATATGTATAGTTATGACTGATTCTCAATATCGTATGCAGAAGCCAGTACAACACTGTAAAGCAATTATCCTTCAATTTAAAAAAAAGTAACAATATGAGGTGACGGATGTGTTAACTTTATTGTGGTAATCATTTCACAGTCTATACATGTATCAAATCATGTTGCATGCCTTGACCTTGTCTACTGTTATATGTCAATTATATTTCAATAAAGCTGGAGGAAAAAAGTGAACCAACTTTTAGCAATTGAGGGGAGGCTTAAAGGACAACTTTGAGTTTTTAATCTATGTTCTGTATAACTCTAATTCTTAGGACAGAAGAAGTTATTATTTATTTTAAAGATAAAACTAACAAAAACATACGTGTGTGTGTGTGTATCTATACACAAAAAATTGGAAAGAAAAACATCAAAATATTTATCTTTTGGGTGTTATAGACACGGTACTACAGGCAGTATTTGGTATTATAGACAACATGGTGATATTATAGACAACCTTTGCATTTTTCTTTATCATTTTCTACATTTTCTAAATCTCTTGAAATGAGAATTTATTGCTCTGGTAGTTTTCCATTTACATTTTCAAAAGAAATGTACTTGATAAATTATTTGTAGGAAAGATAGAAAGTAGAGATTTCTAATGTTCTATTTTACTTAAAGGCCACTTTGCATAAACCAGACACTGTACTAGAAGCTGGGGATACACTGGTAAATGAGACCAATTCTGCCCTCAGGGAGCTGAGAATCTAGTGAGGAAGACAGCTACTAGGCAAGTAATTACAATAACGGGGGATAAGTGTTGGTAGTGGGTGTTGGAAGTGCATAGGATTTTGAAGGCGAGATAATCTAACCTAGATTAGGGGTTTGGAAGTCTTTCCAGGGGAAAACTTGGGCTAAGAGACAAGTAGGACTTAGCCAGTCAACTTGGAAAAAGTACTACATTTTAGACAGAGGGAACATTGAGAAATAAACTCAGCTTGGTTCTTTTGCAGAAAGCAGAGTCACGAGAGATACAGTTAGGAAGCTGGAGAAGAAACAAAGAAGCTAAGAAGAGTCTGTCAAGCCCTCTTATGGAAAACCTGTGAAAATATCTTTGCACCTTCTTCATCTGCACTTGCAGCCTTTCTACATAGCTCAGGGGGAAATACAGTAGTTTTGAAGTCAATAATCACTTATTCACTAAAGGAAGACACTTGTGTGTACAATAAAGGATGGCATTTCTATGAAATTATCAGCTTTTTTAAAAAAAAGTCTTCATTTATTGCTAAAAGTTAAGTATCAGTCACTTCAAAACATTAACATGTTGGGAAAGATCCTAATGGAGTATCATAATTTATCTGCTTTATAGACGTCATTCTCCAATCTACCATTTATGTATGAGTGTGCGTTTCTTCTCAGTCATGTTCAGCTCTTTGCAATCCCATGGACTGTAGCCCACGAGGCTACTCTGTCCATGGGATTTTCCAGGCAAGAGTACTGGAGTAGGTTGCCATTTCCTCCTCCAGGGGATCTTCCAAACCCAGGGATACAGCCCATGTCTCTTGTGTCTCATACACTGGCAGGCAGATTCTTGGCAGGCCCATGTATGAATGATACGCATTAAATAAATAAGACTGAAGCATGGCATTTGGCATTTGTATTGGCTGTATTGGTTAGGATCGCAACAACAACAACAAAATCTCAAACTAGCATAAGCAAAAAATGGATTATAAATATAAATGCTTGCTTTTCACTCTGCTTATCAATTCCCTGTTCTTCGCTGCTCTAAATGAGGGGAAACATGGCTGCTGAAACATCTTGCATATTACATCTCACAGTCCAAGTTCTCAAAGAAAGGCTGCTGCTGCTGCTGCTGCTAAGTTTGCCAGTTCATTCTCCAATGCATGAAAATGAAAAGTGAAAGTGAAGTCGCTCAGTCATGTCCAACTCTCAGCAACCCCATGGACTGCAGCCCTCCAGGCTCCTCCATCCATGAGATTTTCCAGATAAGAGTACTAGAGTGGGATGCCATTGCCTTCTCCCAAAGAAAGGCTAGCACCTCTCAATTTCAATTCCAAAATGTTTGGGGAAGGAGTGTAATTGGCCACGCTTGGGTCAACTGATCATACCAAGACCAATCATTTTGGCTGGGGGTGAAGAGTGAAGCAATTTTGTATTATTCTGAGAGATTCACATATATTAACTCCTCATACAACCTCTGAAGGTATACATTAATATTGACCTCATATTATAGATAAGGAAATTGAGAGAGGAATCTTCAGAAGGAGGCATCAGTTCAGTTCAGTTGCTCAGTTGTGTCTGACTCTTTGTGACCCCATGAATCCCAGCATACCAGGCCTCCCTGTCCATCACCAACTCCAAGAGTTCACCCAAACTCATATCCATTGAGTTGGTGATACCATCCAGCCATCTCATCCTCTGTCATCCCCTTCTCCTCCTGCCCCCAATTCCTCCCAGCATCACAGTCATTTCCAATGAGTCAACTCTTCACATGAGGTGGCCAAAGTACTGGA
>SJYW01016374.1:685089-700530 GCA_006410735.1 Raphicerus campestris | reverse complement strand
TTTTTTTTTGTACTAATAGTGCTTTTTATATGCCAAATACTGTTTTAAGTGCCTTATTTTATATTAACCAATTTAATTCTCACAACAGCCCTATAAGGTAGGTACTATTGCTATCACCATCATGTCACAGATGAGGAACTGATTCACAAAGAGGTTAAATATTTGCCTAAGAACAAACAGCTGACAAGTAATCAGAGCTCAGTTTTGAACTTAAGCAGTCTGGCTTAAGTGCCTGTCCTTAACCATTGCACTATACTATACCCATCCATTGCATACTGTTAAAGAATTAGCAGAGAACCCAGATCCGTTTCCAAGTGACATTCTCTCANTTTTAGTTAGATACAAGGTGTCAGGTGGTGGTGGTGGGTGGCTCACCTGAATAAATACTGTAGAATTTGTTCCATGATTTAACCATATAGCATTTAAAAAAATTAGGCCTGGAAATCTGATGAACTTCTGAAAACATTACATTTTTTTTTTTGTACTAATAGTGCTTTTTATATGCCAAATACTGTTTTAAGTGCCTTATTTTATATTAACCAATTTAATTCTCACAACAGCCCTATAAGGTAGGTACTATTGCTATCACCATCATGTCACAGATGAGGAACTGATTCACAAAGAGGTTAAATATTTGCCTAAGAACAAACAGCTGACAAGTAATCAGAGCTCAGTTTTGAACTTAAGCAGTCTGGCTTAAGTGCCTGTCCTTAACCATTGCACTATACTATACCCATCCATTGCATACTGTTAAAGAATTAGCAGAGAACCCAGATCCGTTTCCAAGTGACATTCTCTCAGATAATAAAAATCAAACAACAAAACCAACTCTGTCTCTATGATCACCTTTATCCCTTATCAGTGACTTCTTTTTTTTTTGCAAACACTTTGGGAATTAAAAGGAAAAAAAGTATTTAAACACAGGAAAACTTTGATCCAAATGAAAAACTCATATTGTATCCAGCGCAAAAGCACAGTGTTTCTTTTGCCATTTGGTGGGCAATTTCAGTTATTTCTGGTGATACCCTGGATGGCAATGGAATAATTTCATAGAGCTTTTATTGTAGTGAATATTAATGGTTCATCTTTCATCCTGTTCTTTGAAAGATGTGCAGAGAAGAGCTCATCCACCTTTTCTCCTGGACCGTATCGTCCCAATGGTTGTTTTGTTGGTTTTTGCAATGGCTCCTATACTCTGCTTTCAAGCAAATTTTCAATAACTGATACTTTTAATAAAGGACATAGGGAAGCTAATTGAATAGCTAAAATAATTATCAAGTTCTTTAAAATGTAAAAAATTGAATATTAAGATGCAAGAGTGTGTAGTGAGGGGGAGATAAGTGAATATACAAATATATGTCTGTGTGCCTGCGCTTTAGAAACATTTTTCTGCCTGAGTCACTCTCTTTAGACAATACAGGCAAAAAATAAGTAAGTTCTGACTCAGAAACAGGGTCAAAGGTAATTTTATTTTTCTCCTTTGTCATCAAAAGAAGACCTGACCATGTGCACTGTATATAAAGCATGCCGGTGTGAAGATTAGCTTTACTGACAAGCGACGTAAGGTTAACAGAAACACATACGTGGTTAGATGGTAATGAAGTTCAAGAGGACTTCATGATAATATAATAGGAGGAATCGTGTTATAACTGCTTCCCCAACGAGACTGTAAAGTATCAGACCACCAAGGTGAGTGCAATTTCCCATCATGAAATAATTTCAAAAAATTACAATGAAATAATGTACTTCATTATGTTCGCGTAAACGTTATACCATTTACTTTTGACTGTATGTCTGCTGCTGACACGGGTGTTTAAAGGAATCCTGCAGGGTATTTTAGACAGCCTCACCTGGATGGCAAGCACCAAACTTCTTGTGCTTTCCCGTCCCAGGTGAGTCGGCTGAAGTACTGTGCACCTGGGGCACTCAGCGCAACTGATTAATTTGACAGGTGGAGGGGGGACAGGGAAACCTTTAAACCGACCGACCCCCCAAAAGGCGGTAAGCGCGTTTAACCGAACTTGGGAGGGGTTGGCTAAGGTGGATTCGGACGTGGGAGGCCGAGCTGCCCCGAAGGAACAGAAGGACCTGAAGCAGCTGTAGACATGCCAAAGAGGTGGGTACCGGGGGTGGCCCCACCCTGCGAGGAGGCGGGGGCGCGCGGGAGGGGCGGGGCCGCCGGGAAGCCCGCCCCCTGAGTAGCGGAGATGACTGGTCGGGTTGCGGGCAGGAGACGCTCTGTCCCACGCTCTCCCAGTGCTCGGTGGTTTAAAGATGGCGGCGGCGGCAGCAGCGGCAGCATTGGGGGCGCGGAGCCGCGGGATGGGAAGGGAAAAGGAGAACCTGTGAGGCGTCGGGAGGCAGCGCGGCGCCTGCTGTGAGGAGTCGGGTGCGGAGCCGCAGGCGGCCGGACCGCTCAGGGCCGGGGCCTGGGGTTGGGAAGGAGAGGCCGGAGCAGCGCCTGGACCCCCGAGGCCGGAGCCGAGGAGGAATGTGACCAGGGGTCGTCGGGGGCGCGGGAGCAAGCGAGCGCAGGGATGGGGCAGCAGGTGGGCCGTGTCGGGGAGGCTCCGGGGCTTCAGCAGTCGCAACCCCGCGGGATCCGGGGCAGCAGCGCAGCCAGGCCCTCCGGTCGCAGGCGGGACTTGGTGGGGCGCACCGCAGAGGCCGGCTTCAATATCTTCACCCAGCATGGTGAGTGTGTCCGGGAGCCGGCGTGAGGACGTGGGGGAGGCCGGAGGTGGAGTTGGGGCGGGGTGGGAGGCAGACAGGCAGCCCTAGGGGGTCGAGCGGGTGGAGGGGTGCCCGAGAGTGGGGGCGGAATCGGCTGCCATCTGGGCCAGTCACGGGAGGCGAGTCACACCCCTCCCCCCTCCCGTCTCCAGCCTGGCTGGCAGCTCCCGGGGGCGGAGGAGGAAAGAGAAGTGGTCTTAGGGATCTTGGATGGACTGTCGTCTACCCTGGACGCGACTGTGCGGCTCGGGGGGGACGGTGCATGGTATCCTCAGGGGAGAGGAGACTGAGGGAGCTGTGAGCTTAATTCAGGTGTTAGCATAAATCGGCTGTTATCGAAGGGACCGTGAATTGTGCCTCGAGGGATTGGGAAATAGGAACTGAATCTCTGGACGTAGTGGCCTGGGAGGTAGACGAACAAGCCAGGCAATGAGCGGTGTTAGGATAGTGAACAGTGCCCTGAAATCCCCTTCTATGGGAAAGGTAAGGATAGTAATCAGCATTTGAATTTTTTTTCAAAGTGGAAGTTAAGGGTTTTAAACCATCCTCTGTTCTGCCCCTTTTGAAGTGAAAGTGAAGTGGCTCAGCCGTGTCCGACTCTTTGCGACCCCATGGACTGTAGCCTACCAGGCTTCTCAGTCCATGGGATTTTCCAGGCAAGAGTACTGGAGTAGGGTGCTGTTTCCTTCTCCTGGGGATCTTTCCGACCCAGGGATCGAACCCGGGGCTCCCACATTTGTAGGCAGATGCTTTACCCTCTGAGCCACCGGGGAAGCCCCTGCTGGGACTTTTGAGTAGGACACAATTCTGAAATGGCTGGCAGGGGTTTGACGTTGGTGGGCATAATTAGGACTTTGGATAGGAACAAGAGTTTTTCTGTCAGTCATGTGTACATGTCTACAAACATATATCCTCCCTATGGTCTGGAACCTATTACTTTGGCCTCATAGAAAGGTATTTTTAAGTTGTCTCCAGCTCCAGTTTTTAATATCTCTTGATCATATACTCCAACAATTTATGTATATTGTATACTTGTCCCACTATACTAATGTGTAACTTACAAATGTACACAGAAGCAGAATTTAAGAAAGGATGAGATGAAAAAATAAATATAACAAGAGTTCTAATATATTCTTTCCTTCAGTCCAGGGAAGAATGGACTTTCTTGTACTCGTCTTAGCTGCACCCACACCTTTTGAGGCCACTTGTCTAAAGGAAGAAGGGAAAAAAAAAACTGACCTTCATGGAGTTGAGACACCCTAAGATCTGAGGGAGGCTGAAGAAATAGATGTGACTTCGATATAAAGGACTGGATAGTTGAGGTTGGCTGAGCAGCAGCAAACGACTTTCACTGAAGAGGCATAAGGAAAATAATAAAAGAGAAAAGAGAGTGTTCTTTTCTGCATAGTGTAGGGAAGAAGAGGAAGGAAATGTGAACTGTTCCTTAGAAATGGAGTTTTGGAGGAAGTTAAGACAAATGGTCTTATGCAGAGAAAGAGATGGTGAGTTCTGTCAGAGTTCTGGGTTTGGACTTTGTAACAAGCTGAGTTTCTTAATGGAAGAAAGATAGGTGATTTGGGCCATTTGAGTGTTATATGTCTACTATTAAAGATGCTAGTGAACCTCTCTTCCAGATATATGAACATTTTATGAAGGTGCCATATATGTTAGTCTTTGTTGAAATCACTTCCTGCATTGCAGGAGGAAAGAATGGGTAAATAGTTTTCAGCGAAGAAATGATCCAAGTAGCTTTGCATTGTGGAAGGTGTTAGCATGTATTAAACTTGGCCGGGTAGGCAGTGGTGATCCTCTTCGTTTAGTGTCTATTCAAGACCTAAGATTTTCTGCGGAGGAGGAGGTCATGAAGAAGGGAATAGGAAGAGATTTTGAAGGGTGGATAGAATTTGGATCTATGGAGCAAGAAGAAGGGCAGGCTGTGCAGGAGAAACAACTTAAGTGTGGACAGTTGAAATGAACTTACTTTGTTGATGAAGTAGTGAGCAGACATCTGTCATGAATGAAGTAAATCTTCCAGGAGTGAATCCTTGAACAAAAATTGCAGGAATCAAGTTCTGATCCTGGCTTCACCTGGCTGGGTGATTTAGCTGCTTACTATCTTTGGGTTTCTTGTTAAATGTTAGATTGGATGATCTCTAAAGTAACTTCTGACTCTTAAGATATTAAGATTCTAATTGAGAAGCAGTGGGAAGAAAACTTTGATTATGTTGGGTTATGGACTGAGTTATCGAAAATGTGGCAGAGGAGTTTTATATCTTTTCACTTGATTTGTTAGTAAATAGGATATGTAAAGAAACCTAAGTATGAGGTGCTCAGAGACTTGGCCTTGAGTGGAGGCAGTGAAAACAGGTGAGGTGAATTTGAGAGATACTTCATTCAACAAACAAGTTTTTTGAGCACCTATTATGTATTGGACTCTGGGGATGCTGCTGTGAACATAACAAGGTCCCTGTCCTTTGTGGATTTTAAGGATCTGATCTAAAGGATCAGATCTTTATGATCTGATGTAGAGGATGAAGGAAGAGAGATGACTCTGGAATACTTAAGGTTATGAACTGGAGCCATTCTGTCTGGATTTGAAACTGAACTTGACTGCTTATTATCTGTAACCCTGGGCAAGTTATTTAACCTTTTTGTGCCTTGGATTCTTCATTTGTAAAAAGAGGATAAGAATACCTGGTAATAATAGTACCTAGATTAATGAGTTAATATATGCAAGGCACTTAGAATATGCTTGGCATGTAGTAAAGGCTGCATATGTTTTGGTCTGGCCATTATTCCTTCTCCTGTTATTAAAAATAAGGATGAATCAAAGACAAAGATTTTGAAATTGGTTTTATTGACAAGTTTGGAAGTTAGAAGTTGATTGAAAAGATGGGAACATGGTAAGTTTGTTGCCAGAGACTAGTATGTAAAGAATAGAATTGGCAAATAATACTTAAACAAAGGAGAAGTGAGTACTGTTTTTAGACAGATGGGTATTTATAAACTTCTATAGCTCAGAGTTTTCAACTTCTGCAGTGTTGACATTTTGAGGTAGATAATCCTTTGTTATGGGAGCTGTCCTGTGCTTTGTAACGTGTTTAGCATCATTCTTGGCGTCTACTAACTAGATGCCAGTAGCACCTCTTTCTGGTAATCCCCACCCTCTCCTGTTGTAACAACCAGAAATGTTTCCAGACACTGCTAGATTGCCCCTAGGTGAGAACCAGTGCTTAGAAACACATAATAAATTCTGGTTTGAATGAATAAATTGAGTTTCAGAAGCTTCTTAGTGGACCTATTGTTTGACAATTACACACAAAACCTGGCAACTAGTGTACAAATCACTGTCTTGAATTTCAGTATTGATGTATTAGCACATAATTTCATATATGAAAGCTAGGCCTGACAGACTGTTGAGTTTACATGTAGGTTTCAATGTAGATTAAATATTGTATGTAGTCAGAAATGTATGTACGTTATAGAAATGCTTTGAGTCCATGATTTGTTGGTATTTTCTCATTGAAAATGAGAAGTGTTTTTTATTAAAATGTAAGTTGTTATAATAACTTGCCAAAAAAGCTTTTTGTGAATGTAATGTAGAAGGAATAAAAATAGTTGGGCTGTTTTTGGTATGAAAGAGGTGAGTGCTGTGACTTTTCTGAACTGTTATTGAACCTTTTCTGTGAGCTGACGTTTCATGATTGGTAATCTAGGGTTGAATACTTTCTTTGTCTTTTTAATATCTGACATACAACAGTTGAGTGATTTCACTTCAACTTTACTTTTTCTCTCACTCATTTGCTGTAAATGCTATTAAAAATAAACCTTAAGTTGTGAAGTTTTGAATAATAAAATTTTTCCCTTTTTAAATCAAGCTCATCATTTTAAGTGCTCTCATTTACTTATTTAGGATCTGTAGTTCATTTTTAATATTGCAGAATGAAAGACGTAGGCACCACAGGTTGAAAATGATACAGTAGAAAAGAACAGGAAGGCTGTTTGCAAGGGAATTTTAATTATGGTGACCTAGTATAGTGGTCACTGATTCTTACAAGAACTAAACTTTTAAAAGTAAGTCAGCTGTTACATTTTATTAACCTCCATATCTATGTAAGATACAAATATATAGTTGTGTGTGTGTATTTTTAGAAAAATAACGATTTGTGGCACAGATTCTTTTATCACAGCCCAGTTGACAGTAAGGTCACAGGTAAATTTTGAAATCTGAAGTTTCTCCTTAAGGGTCTTCAATGTGCTTTAATGAGGAAATAAAAGCCAAACAAAAACCAATATCTTTACCCCTTCCTCCCCCTATACTGTATGGTTGTTTTCTTTCCTCTCTCCACTCTTTTCTATCAATGTCAGTAATGATGATGATAATTTATATTTGTATAGTTTTTTAAAGAGCTTGTGAACACCTTTTATGTCCTTTATCTTATTTTGATCTTTACAATTATAATTGACCCTTGAGCTACATGGGTTTGAACTTTGAGAGTCCACATGTAGGCAGATTTTTTTCAATAAATATGTACTATAGTTTTATTGTGATAGATTGGATCCACAGATGCCAGCCCCCGATGTGGAGGAACCACCTGTAAAGTTATAAGTGGCTTTTGACTTCTTGGAGGGTAGGCACTCCAACCCCCAAGTTGTTCAAGGGTTAACTGTACTCTGAAATAGGTGAGGACAGATACTAATCTTCCCATTTTATAGATGCAGAGTAAAGAGAACTGAGTGACTTCCCAAGTGTTTCAGCACACAGCTCTTTAAGTTATGGTGCTGAAACTCAAGCCTTTGTCTCTACATCTTGCCATTGTGTGGAGATTTAAAGAACATAAGTTTTAAAATTACGTGGAATTGGATTCAGATGTTGCCGTGTCTTATATTAGTAAATGGTTATAACTCCAACCTCAGCAGTTGAATTAAATAATAAAATTTTGTAAGGCTCGTAAGTAATAAGTAGTAGTTTTGTTGTTGGCACTGTTATTTACCTCAAAATGATTGTGAAAATTACGAATCTCATATGAAAATGTTCAGTCGCTCAGTCGTGTCCGACTCTTTGCGACCCCATGAATCGCAGCACGCCAGGCCTCCTTGTCCGTCACCAACTCCCGGAGTTCACTCAGACTCACGTCCATCGAGTCAGTGATGCCATCCAGCCATCTCATCCTCTGTCGTCCCCTTCTCCTCCTGCACCCAATCCCTCCCAGCATCAGAGTCTTTTCCAGTGAGTCAGCTCTTCCCATGAGGTGGCCAAAGTCATGGAGTTTCAGCTTCAGCATCATTCCTTCCAAAGAACACCCAGGACTGATCTCCTTTAGAATGGACTGGTTGGATCTCCTTGCAGTCCAAGGGACTCTGAAGAGTCTTCTCCAACACCACGGTTCAAAGGCATCAGTTCTTCGGCGCCTAGCTTTCTTCACATGTTGTAAGCTATCATAAAGCATTCTGAAGTGTAGAATTGTCTTAGCATTTACATTTTAAATCTGTTTTCTCTAAGTCTTTTTCTCTCAAGCTACTCTTGATTATTAAGGACTTTAAGAAAGCAGCAAAAAGATAGGGAAATTTTGGGACTCTGAAATCACCTTAGGCCTGCCTTTCTTGGGGTTAAATGTTATCCTCTTAGGATGATTGGTTTTATGGTTCTTTCTTATTCTTTTTGTACTGGTGTTTTTCTTCCTTCAGAGGAGTTGAACCAGAAGTACATGCCAAGGCAAATGTAAAGTTTAGGTTGAGACCTCATTTTAAGCTGGCACGTTTATTTGCTAGTTAATATATAATGACTTTTTATGTTGTAATCTCCTTCATTTAACATCCTTTAAGACCTTTTTGTGTATCCTTACTTAATGTTAACCTCATGAATCTTAACAGATTTCTTCTGCAATAGATAAATTTGAAGTTTCACACTTGATACTTCACCTAATTATATAGAGCTGGTCTCAAACTTTTGTGTGGAGACCCAGATTGCTGGGTCCCACTCTGAGTTTCTTATTTAGGTCCGAGGTGGGATTTGAGCACTTGCATTTCTAACAAATTTTCCGTGTTGCTGGATGCTGCTGGTTGGGGCCCCACGTTGGGAACTGTTGCTAATGTGAGAGTAAGAGGAGTGGTGGATCAAAAGCAATTCAAAGATTGTCAGTTGTCAGAAGGCATGATGTATTGACTCTTCTACTTAAAATTGGTTTATAAACCCCTTTGTTCCAAGTCTGGTGTCCACATGCACGTGTCCACTGGTCTTATACCACCTTTTTGTGTCAGGAAAAGATGCTTTGGCCTCAACCTTTTTTTTTTTTTTTAAATCTCTGTAAGTTTATATGTTGAAAATCTGTTGAGAGATGCACTTTTGAAAGAATATTGTGTCAGGAAAAACAGAGGGAAGCGACATTGGATTCTGCTGACAGACCTAGAGTGGGCCCTAGTCCCTGGAAGAAACCGAGAAGAAATAATTGCCACTTACTGAGTGCTGCTGTGNTGAAAGTTTATATGTTGAAAATCTGTTGAGAGATGCACTTTTGAAAGAATATTGTGTCAGGAAAAACAGAGGGAAGCGACACTGGATTCTGCTGACAGACCTAGAGTGGGCCCTAGTCCCTGGAAGAAGCCGAGAAGAAATAATTGCCACTTACTGAGTGCTGCTGTGTGGCAAGCATGTTCTAAGTACTTAATATCAGGGTGTTTTTTTTTTTTTTCCCCCCACTTAAACTCCATAAAATCCTGCTTGTCCAAACTGAAAAAGATTAAAGGCCAAAGACGGGATACCTATTTTTGATTCTACAATTATGGTATGATGGTGCCTAGTTTCCTTTTGAGGTTTGTGTTTATGTGCATATGTATTTGTGTGTGTGTGTGGNATGTTCTAAGTACTTAATATCAGGGTGTGTTTTTTTTTTTTTCCCCCACTTAAACTCCATAAAATCCTGCTTGTCCAAACTGAAAAAGATTAGAGGCCAAAGACGGGATACCTATTTGTGATTCTACAGTTATGGTATGATGGTGCCTAGTTTCCTTTTGAGGTTTGTGTTTATGTGCATATGTATTTGTGTGTGTGTGTGTGTGTGTGTNTTTCCCCCCACTTAAACTCCATAAAATCCTGCTTGTCCAAACTGAAAAAGATTAAAGGCCAAAGACGGGATACCTATTTTTGATTCTACAATTATGGTATGATGGTGCCTAGTTTCCTTTTGAGGTTTGTGTTTATGTGCATATGTATTTGTGTGTGTGTGTGGGAAGATTGTTAGTTTTTTCTTTTTACCCCATCTTTCTTGAGGCCAGTGATGAGGTTTTCAACATGGTAGACCAGGATTGGGCTTCCCAAGTGGCTCAGTGGTAAAGAATCCACCTGCTAGTGCAGGAGACAAGGATTCGATTCCTGGGTCAGGAGAATCCCCTGGAGAAGAGAATGGCAACCAATCCCAGTATTCTTGCCTGGAAAATCCGAGGAACAGAGGAGTCTGGCGGGCTATAGTCCATGGGGTCGCAGAGTCGGATGCGACTAAGCTCACAGGAGACCAGCATTGGATCTGTGTATTGACTCTGTGACTATGGATTGAGACTTAGGTATCATGGTCTAACGCAGGGAGCAGTAGGCAATCACAGTGCACTTTGAAATCTCATGGTAATGTTGAACTACTGGCCTAACCTCTAGATTCAGTATTCCTAATATTTCTTATTTAAAGACTGACACCCCCACCCCCGTTGATAGATTATGCCTTTCCTTTTCTCTTTGTATTGGTATGCTTACAGCCACTTAAAGTGATCTGTTTATCATTGCAACATGCAACTTAGAAGGATGTTTCTCCTTTTTAGGTAACATGACAATCTTTTTGAAAAAATTAATGTGACATTCCAGAGTATTTTCTGTATTTCTATGTTCAGTTAGTAGTAATTGCCTGTGTTAATGTTGCAAAGAGAATTTTAGGTACAATTTGGGCAGAATTGCTATCTCAAAGAATGATGCTGCTTTAGATACTGATGAAGACTGATGAAACAGTTAAAAAACTAGCCTTGTTTTGTGTGTCTGTGTGTGGAGAAGTACATATTTTGTATATTAAATAACTCTTGGTTATTAATCTCTGCATTTTGGGGTTGAGGGCATAAGTTTAGTCTATAAATTTGTGATTATTATACTAATTATAGTGATTTCTCAGTTCAGTTATTTTCAATTGAACTTTCACTCACATGTACAGATTAATATACCCATTAAATATAATACCATGCCGAGAATAATTTTGGTTGCTTAAAAAAAGAACTCTATCGAGCCTTTTCTGTTTTTTCCCTTCATGGTATAAATGTGCTGAGTCTATGGTGGTGGCACTTCAGACTCCTCTGCAGTGAACTCTGCCAGTATTGGCTTTTGATCCAGCAGAACACAAAGCTCACCAGCAGGCCCCAGCAATTTATATTCCCTGACTTGCTTTCCAAGGAAAGGGAGGGTCTAGAAACCTTTCAGTTGCTGTGGTCAAGGTCACAGAAAACGTTCTGTTCTGGCTTAATATACAGTATGTACACAGACAATTTTGTTAACATATTCCTTTCTCTATGCTAATTCCAGCAAATTAAAATAATACTTAGTTAGAACTAAAGAGTGCCACTTAGCATCTTGTGGTTCCAAGTAATTACTAAGAAAACATTTTCTAAAACTAACAGTGCTAACCGGCACAATTCTTATCACCCATCTGTTTCTTATGGGGAAGAAAGGTTGATACTTGAAGGTTTTTGTTACAGTAGCTTTCTTTTATTTTGAAATTTGCATTTTTAATTGTATAAAAATCTGTAAAGTGGTACGTGTGCGTGCTCAGCCGCTTAGTTGTGTCTGACTCTTTGTGACCCCGTGGACTATAATGTGCCAGGCTCTTATGTTGTGGGATTTCCCAGGCAAGAATACTGGAGTGGGCTGCCATTTCCTTCTCCAGGGGATCTTCCCAACTCAGGGACTGAACCTGTGTCTCCTGCATTGGAAGTTGGATACTTTACCAGTGAGTCACCAGGGAAGCCTATATATAGTACATGTATCTAAAGCATATGTAGGTGTTATTTCACACTGTTATTTCCCCATGTTTTGCAGAAAGAAATGTCATTTGTGACTAGCATCTAGAATAAAGCATGTAATTTATTGTATATGTATGCACTGAGGAAGATATTAAGTTTGGTAAATACATTCCTAATGTTGACAGTTCATAGTCCCAGTGCTACGTCAGTAGTTGAGACCTCTGAGCATTGATTTTTGGTAAATGTGAACCTTTTTGCTGTGGAAAAGATGTGTTCTATGAATACTACAGAGCAGTTCCAGATTCTCTCCAGATTGCATTTCATTGGGACTTGTGTTTAGCTTCTGAATCAATATATGTATTTTTAATTTTGATAATCCATTAGCTAACTCTTAAGACCAGATTCTTGTGCTGTGTTTAATTCTGTGAAACTGAGATTTAACTTTTAGGGAGGTATGAGGAAATAATATTTTCTTTGATAAATATGTGTTTTTATCAGAAGCTAACTTTCTGATACCAATAAACTCTGGTCTATTCAGAAATAGAAATAAAATGTGAAGAAAGCATTTTTTTTTAAGGAAGTATTTCAGACATACAGAAAAGTTCATATAGCAGAATGTCCAGGTACCCATCACCTGGATTTAACAATTGTTAGTTATGTTACATTAAAAAAAATTATAGAGACAGTTGAATATGCTTTTCAGACCTTCTCAAACCCATTCTTCTCTCCTTATCCTGAGGTTAACACTACCCTGATGGTGTTTATCCTTCCCTTCCACATAGTTGGATTTTATTCCACTTGTAATTATCTGTAGAATGTATGTGTGTGTGAACACCATTTTGCAACTTTGTATGTTTGAAAATTTACATAAATGCTATGTCTGACATATCATCTTGCAGCTTTATTTTTTATCCTGTGTGATTCTGAGATATATCCGTGTTGAGATAATATAGTTCAGTATTCCATTGTATACCACAGTTTATTCAGTTTTCATACTGATGGTCGGTTGTTTCCAGTTTTGCATAAAATAGATGGTTGGAGCTGCTATTTGTTCTGACCAGAAAGCTCTTTTTAGTTATTTTTGTCAGAGAAATATATGCGGACAGTTTATAAATAGTCAAAGAATAAGACAAGTTTTGGCAAGGGGCGAACATCCCCATCCCTCTTCCCAAGTCGGCAGTGTCCAGTATGGCAGCTACTAGCCACATGTGACTGTTCAGCAAATGTTCTTTGTCCTAATTGAGAAGAGCTATGTTAAAATAACACTACATTTTGAAAACTCAGTATGTAAAATATCACATTAATATTTTTATGTTCATTACATGTTGACATGATAGTGTTTTATATGCCAGATTAAATAGATTATTAAAATATAATGATAAAAAAATTAACTTTGCTGCCGTAATATGTAAAATGACATATTTTTGCTTACGTTTGTGGCTCCCGTTTCTGTTGGACTGTCTTGCTTTAAATGGTAAGCTCTATGAGAGCAGGAACGTGATCTTGCCCACCACGAGAGCAGTGNATGATAAAAAAATTAACTTCGCTGCCGTAATATGTAAAATGACATATTTTTGCTTACGTTTGTGGCTCCCGTTTCTGTTGGACAGTCTTGCTTTAAATGGTAAGCTCTATGAGAGCAGGAACTTGATCTTGCCCACCAGGAGAGCAGTGACAGGCACAAAGCTGATGCTTGATAAATTTAAATGAGTTGATGCATCAGCAGGTAGAGAGAGGCTTTTTTTTTTTGCATTGTTCACTTAGGGTGCTTTGAGTTTTCTTTGCAGTTACTGATTGGTATACAAGTTAATTTGAATTTGGCTTCATTATCCAGTGTATGTTTCTCCTTTTGCTACCCTGTTTTTAACTTAACTACACTTTCAAGTCTTAGGATATAATAATGTTTTCATTCTGTCTTTATATTTTTAATTTTCTATTTTGAAGTGAAGTGAAAGTTGCTCGGTTGTGTCTGACTCTTTGTGACCCCATGAACTATATTCAGTTCAGTTCAGTTGCTCAGTCGTGTCCGACTCTTTGCGACCCCATGAATCGCAGCACACCAGGCCTCCCTGTTCNTGGCTTTTTACCCCCCTTTGGTTAAATGCTAGCCATTCTAACCAGAATGGGGTGATAGCTTTTTGTGGTTTTGATTTGCATTTCCCTGGTGACAGTGATGTTGAGCACCTTTTCATATACCTATTGGCCACTTGTATGTCTCCTTTGAAAAGTGTGTATTCAGATTCTCTGCCCATTTTTAATTTATTTTTTTCTTTCTTTTTTGGCCTCATGGTGCAGCTTGTGGGATCTTAGTTCCAGGGATTGAACCCATGCTGTCATCAGTGAAGCACAAAGTCCTAACCACTGGGACCACCAGGGAATTCCCTGCCCATTTTCAGTTTTTTAACTTTCTTTCTTTTTTTGGTTGTGCTGCATGCATGTTATTGTGTGAGGGCTTTCTCTGGTTGCAGAGAGTAGGTGCCACCCTCTAGTTGTGCTGCATGGGCTTCTCATGGAGGTGGCTTCTCTTGTTGCGGAGCACAGACCAGCTTCAGTAGTTGCAGCGCTCGGGTTCATTAGTTAAGGCACACAGGCTCAGTAGTTGCAGCACAGGGGCTTAGTTGTTCTGAGGCATGTAGAATCTTCCTGGATGAGAGATTGAGCCCGTGTTCCCTGCATTGGCAGATGGATTCTCATCCTCTGTGCCACCAGGGAAGGCCTCTGCCCATCTTTTAATGGAACTGTTTTTATGCTGTTGAGTTCTATAAAATTCTTGCTCCTAAAGATTAAGAGCTTGGTACATAGATGCTCGAGAAGTCTGTCTTAAATGATTATTTCTCAATTTTTATGTAGTGCACCACGTGTCTATGGTTTCTGGTTGTCCTAGTTTAGGAAATTTTGACTCTCTTCACTGGTTTCCACATTATTTGTCCCATTTTCTCTGTTTTCCTTATGTTTATAGATTAGTCCTTATTGATCTTTTTTCAATACCTCACCATTTTTTTTTTGCTATTATAAAGTTTCATTGAATTTATTTTTGATTTACTTATGTTGAACTATAGGTTTTACATACTCTCTGTAGTTACTTCTTTTCCCTTTAGCAGTTTTCTGTGGTTAATATGTGTGAGTAGGACTCTTGGTTACAAGTGGGAAAGACCAACTGCAGATTATTTGTGTGGAGATAGTGGAGACTCAAGGACAGGAATGTAGTTAGGCCAGCCCAGAAACAGGAAGTGGAAGGCTGCTAAAATCTCAGGCAGTATTTATTTATTCTGTCTCTTGTTTTGTCTTCTGTTTGCTCACTTTATTATCTCTTAGACATTTAATTCATACCATGATTTCCTTTTTTTTTTTTTGTATTCTTTTCTGGTCAGAAGGATGGTCCATATTAAACTAAGACTTCTTAGTCTCAGTTGCAGATTCTCAGAATTGGAATCACCACTGTGATTGGTGGTCAGATCACCTCTGTAACATTGACATTTTAGGGTGAATGATCCTTTGTGGAAGTTGTCCTGTGCAGGGCTTCCCTGGTGGCTCAGAGGTTAAAGTGTCTGCCTCCAATGTGGGAGACCCGGGTTCGATCCCTGGGTCGGGAAGATTCCCTGGAGAAGGAAATGGCAATCCACTCCAGTACTATTGCCTGGAAAATCCCATGGACGGAGAAGCCTAGTAGGTTACAGTCCACGGGGTCGCAAAGAGTCGGACATGACTGAGTGACTT
>SJYW01016374.1:632886-680139 GCA_006410735.1 Raphicerus campestris | reverse complement strand
ATACTTTTGGGGAGGGGGGGAGGGGACGCTGCACGGCTTGCATAATCTTAGTTCCCTTATCAGGGATTTAAACCTAGAGTTCTAACCACCGGACTGTCAGGGAATTCTCAGTATTCTGATGTATTTAATTTACAGGTAGATAAACTAATGCTTGGGTACATGAAGCAGGTTGATCATGGACATGTAGCTTAGTAGAAGAGCACAAAAAATTAGGGTCTAGTTTTTATTATCTTTCTAGGTTTAGTTTCTAGTTAATCTTTGCTTTTGGTAGTATTATTTATGTAATAATATTCAGTATTTATGTGCCAGATGCCATGGTTCAGATGTTACCTCATTAGTCCTTGGCAAATCATGAAAACGGGTCTCATAGTAAGACATGGCTAACTCTTAATGTTACTCTCCTAACCATTGTGCTTTAATAGTAACATAATAGCATTGGGAAAGGATTGGATGCTTGTGTCCCAGACTCTTTATTCTATGATATCACTTAATCCTCAACACAGCCTTGGAAACTATACATATTTCCTGGTTTTACATATGAAGGCGTTTAGCTGAGAGGGAGTAAGTATCTTACCTTAAGGCCACATAACTGATAGGAAGCAGAGCCTGACTTAACTTTTGTGGTTTTCTCAAGTTTCTGCTGCACCTAGGGGGAAATACTCTTACACTGATGCTGCACTGTCTTCACAGAGCTTTCATGATAATAAAATAGAAGGAAAAATACAATATAACGTGTATAGTTCACTTTATTAAGGATTAATAAATATTACCATTTTATTTTGAGACTAGTCTTCGTGTACTTGATTGTGCCTCCTTAGGTATTTAATAGAATTGAGTTTAAAAGAAATACTAACAAGAGAGCTAATTACTGTTAACAGGAAAATAGTTTTTAAAAAAATCATATTTAAGAGATTATTTATCCTACCAGGAATGACTTTTTGTTTGCTCCTTCATCTTGATATAAACAGTTTTCACACTTTGTAGTTCTTGAAGCTTTTGGATTTTCTAGTTGAGTGCTTTCGATTATAATAGCAGTCAGTGCCACTTATAAGTATGCTGTTAATATTGTGGTTGCTGGTGTTAGACTATGTAGGTTTAAATCCTGGATTAAATTTATGATTTAACATACCAATATTTTGACGTGAGTGGAAAATAAATAGCTTGGTGGGGTAATACATAGTTTCTAAGGTCTCTTAGGGTTCTGAATTTTTTTATATGTATCTGTTTCCTCATCTGTAAAATGGTCATGTGAAATAGTTCCTGCCTCATTGAGTTATGAGAATTAAATAATTATTATATGTAAAATGCCCAGAGGGTACATGATAAATCTTAAGTCCTCAAAAATTGGGTTTCCCTGGTGGTTCAGACGGTAAAGAATCCACCTGCAATGCAGGAGACTTGAGTTAGATCCCTAGGCTGGGAAGATCCTCTGGAGGAGGGCGTGGCAACCCACTCCAGTATTCTTGCCTGAAGAATTGCAGTGGACAGAGGAGCCTGGCAAGCTACAGTCCATGGAGTTACAAAGAGTCTAACACGACTGAGTGACCAAGCATAGCATAGTATAAGTTGCTTTTCTAATATGTTTGTTGGTTAATGTACTTAACAATTATGGTAATGTTAAGACTGAGATAATTTTGATGCCTTAATACCAAGCAGTATATTGTATTTAGGTTTCTTCTGTGTCTAAGTGCAATTCCCAGATTTCAGTGCTTCTGAATATATAGGTAAGTATAATGTATAGTTTAATTTTGGTACAGTTATCAGCATTCTGATTGGATATTTCTAGCTCTTCAATTAGATCAGACTTTCCTCTTTCACAGAGGGCACTTCAAAAGTATCCTGAAATGCTTTCTCATTCATATGAATAGAATAGTTGTAGGGGCCTTAAGGAAAAAAAAAAAAAAGAAATGGTGAAGCAGTGGACTGAACGCCAGTGGAAGCATGTGTTATATGTGGGTACTCTGGGGGTCAGGACACTCCATTGATGGGAATCATTGTAGATCTGGGCCTAATGGAAACTGGAGCTAGTAAACTATTAGAAATCAAGACTGCATACTCCATCTTTCTCTTTTAGGAGCTGTAAGGTTTTGACAACTTTTTTTTTTGCTCTGTACATCTGTTCGGTTTTTCTTTCTTCCAGCTGGCTTTCTCTGTTTCAGCTTGTGGTATATGGAGTGTAATGGCTGCTCAGCTTCTTCATCATGACAGCTCTCAGAGTATTCTTTTGGCATTTATCCCTGCTACTAAATGGCTCAGTCTTTTTCTCTTGTAAAATTTAAGTCATTTATTTATTTATTGAATGCTCAGTACCTTTGTATAGTTCAAAAATCAAATGGTGCAGAAGTGTTTCTGCGACCACGTTTTCCTTGGCCAGTCATATTTTGGCAATCCGAACTACCAGTTTCTTGTGTATACTTTCAGAGGTACGTNAATGGCTGCTCAGCTTCTTCATCATGACAGCTCTCAGAGTATTCTTTTGGCATTTATCCCTGCTACTAAATGGCTCAGTATTTTTCTCTTGTAAAATTTAAGTCATTTATTTATTTATTGAATGCTCAGTACCTTTGTATAGTTCAAAAATCAAATGGTGCAGAAGTGTTTCTGCGACCACGTTTTCCTTGGCCAGTCATATTTTGGCAATCCGAACCACCAGTTTCTTGTGTATACTTTCAGAGGTACGTGTGTGTATGCCTCTGTGTGTGTGTGTGTGTGTGTGTGTGTATGCATGCATGCATGTGTATCCCCCCAGTCCTTTTTTTCTTTAAGACCAATGGAAGCATATTGTGTAGACTGTTTTGCATCTCACTCCTACCTCTCCTGCTTAATTTGTCTTAAGAGATTCTTCCTTGTTAATAAATGCATGGCTTTTCATTGTATGGATGAATTATTTGTTTTCAAACGGTGCTGTAGTGAAAAATATGTATCATTTTAAACATATGCTAGGAATAGCTATAGAATAAAAGCCTTGAATTGGAATTGCTGACAGGATATAGGGATTTCAGAATAGCCACTTATTGAATAACTGTCTTTACCTTTTTGTATACTAAAATTTTGTGTGCATTTGGTTTTGTTTCTGGATTTTCTGTTCTTTCTGATTTGCCTAATTGTGTATCAGTATCACACTGTTTTAATTATTGTGTTTTTAGGATGTGCATTATGGCATGGCAGTTAATAATATATAGACTTTTGTGCTAAACTGCCTTGCTTTAAACCTTTACTTCCTGAGCTGTGTGATCTTGGGCAAGTTACTTAATATCCCTGTAATTCAGTGTCCTTATTTGTAAAATGGAGATGATAATACCTATCTTACAAGGTTGTTATAAAGAATAAATGAATTAGTAAAGTGCTTATAGATATATAAGCAAAGTGCTTGGGAATAATGTTTGGCATGTTATTGGTCTATGTAAGTATCAGCTCGTTATTGTTTCTACCTCTACTCTGGCTAGTTCATTTCTCTGTATTTGCAGAATATTACTGGCTATTCCTCCTTGCTTATTATTATTTTTTTGTATTAACTTTAGGGTCAGTTAGTTTGTCTAGTTAGGACNTCGTTATTGTTTCTACCTCTACTCTGGCTAGTTCATGTCTCTGTATTTGCAGAATATTACTGGCTGTTCCTCCTTGCTTATTATTATTTTTTTGTATTAACTTTAGAGTCAGTTAGTTTGTCTAGTTAGGATAGAATAGGTTATGGGTTAGTAACAATAGCTCCTCTCCACCCCAGTCTTAAGGGATTAACACGTCAAAAGTTTGACATTCACACTACTTGTTCAGTGAAGATCACTGTGTGTATTGGGGGAGGGGTCTTGGCAGAGGTGGGAGAGGGATTCTGCCTGTTTGGACCTTCCCTGGTGGCTCAGACAGTAAAGCGTCTGCCTGCAATGCAGGAGACCTAGGTTTGATCCCTGGGTTGGGAAGATCCTCTGGAGAAGGAAATGGCAATCCACTCCAGAACAGAACATGCATCCCATGGATGGAGGAGCCTGATAGGCTACAGTCCATGGGGTCGCAAAGAGTTGGACACGACTGAACGACTTCACTTTTGTCACCCAGAGACCCAGGCTGACAGTCTTACACCATCATTCTAGAATGCTGCCAATTGCATTGCAGAGGGAAGGAGAGATCGTTGAATCANATAGGGATTTCAGAATAGCCACTTATTGAATAACTGTCTTTACCTTTTTGTATACTAAAATTCGGTGTGCATTTGGTTTTGTTTCTGGATTTTCTGTTCTTTCTGATTTGCCTAATTATGTATCAGTATCACACTGTTTTAATTATTGTGTTTTTAGGATGTGCATTATGGCATGGCAGTTAATAATATATAGACTTTTGTGCTAAACTGCCTTGCTTTAAACCTTTACTTCCTGAGCTGTGTGATCTTGGGCAAGTTACTTAATATCCCTGTAATTCAGTGTCCTTATTTGTAAAATGGAGATGATAATACCTATCTTACAAGGTTGTTATAAAGAATAAATGAATTAGTAAAGTGCTTATAGATATATAAGCAAAGTGCTTGGGAATAATGTTTGGCATGTTATTGGTCTATGTAAGTATCAGCTCGTTATTGTTTCTACCTCTACTCTGGCTAGTTCATTTCTCTGTATTTGCAGAATATTACTGGCTATTCCTCCTTGCTTATTATTATTTTTTTGTATTAACTTTAGGGTCAGTTAGTTTGTCTAGTTAGGACAGAATAGGTTATGGGTTAGTAACAATAGCTCCTCTCCACCCCAGTCTTAAGGGATTAACACGTCAAAAGTTTGACATTCACACTACTTGTTCAGTGAAGATCACTGTGTGTATTGGGGGAGGGGTCTTGGCAGAGGTGGGAGAGGGATTCTGCCTGTTTGGACCTTCCCTGGTGGCTCAGACAGTAAAGCGTCTGCCTGCAATGCAGGAGACCTGGGTTTGATCCCTGGGTTGGGAAGATCCTCTGGAGAAGGAAATGGCAATCCACTCCAGAACAGAACATGCATCCCATGGATGGAGGAGCCTGATAGGCTACAGTCCATGGGGTCGCAAAGAGTTGGACACGACTGAACGACTTCACTTTTGTCACCCAGAGACCCAGGCTGACAGTCTTACACCATCATTCTAGAATGCTGCCAATTGCATTGCAGAGGGAAGGAGAGATCGTTGAATCAAGTGCTAGAGGAAACTCTAAAAACCAGAAGAGGCATACATTTCTTACATTGCATGGACCAGAGCAAGTCGTTTGTCATCACATCATGCCATGGGGATGAGGAAGGTACAGTTTTGCTGTGTGCCTGGGAAGATGGAGAGCAATAGTTTGCTCTGTTGGTTGCTAAGTATTTGGTCATTCTTTGTGTTATATGCAACACACTTTTTGTTGTTTAGTCACTAAGTCGTGTCTGACTCTTTTGCAACCCCATGGACTGTAGCCCGCCAAGCTCCTCTGTGGGATTTCCTAGGCAAGAATAATGCAACACACTAAGCCTTTCCTTTAGAGAGAAGACCCAAATTCTATCAAGTAACTATGCTGAGCTCAAAATCTTTAATCTCCGAGTCTGTTAGTCAGATCCAGGGAAGTTTCCTTTAGTCCAGAGAGGTGTGAATAAAAGATGTTATCAGCTGGTCTGTTAGAAAAGCATCTTAGTGTCTTCTCAGGCTCTTTGGTTGTGGGAATGGAGATGTAAAAAGAACTTCCACTTTCAACTCTATATATGTCTATATTATTTGACAACATTTTTTACAGTTAGCAGATACTGTGTAAAGAGAAATATCGTGAAGACAACCTACCACAAAAGAATCCTCTTACATTCTATTTACACTAATTCAATAATGTTTAAGTGACACAGCCAGAGCTGGACTGTAGTGTAAGGCTCATTCTAGCCCACTGTGCTTTCCCGTGTGCCAAGCTGTCTCTCGTAATGCGTGGACTTTGGTGTTAGAGCTTTTTAACAATAATATGAATGTAGTTTTTGTTGTTATTTGGAATGAATATAGAAAGGAAAAAGGTTTACTTTGAGGAGGGTAATTTGGGGGAAGATAATGAAAGTGAAGAATGATCTAAGACAGTTCCCTGTGTTGTTTGTACAAGTATAAAATGTTCATTTATTACAGAGATCTTGCTTCATCTTTAAACTAGAAAAGGGGGTGAAAAGCCGTATATTTACTACTCATTTCCTTCATTTCTCTAAGGGGAAAGGAAAAAAATTTGTTGTTTTTTTTTTTTTACTGTAAAAGTGGCATATTTCATTATAGAAAGGAAAGAACATGAGCAAAAAAACAAACCCCAAACCCACCTTCCTGTTCTGGTGTGTATCCTTTTAAACTTTGTTTTCATAGTTTGTGTTGTTAACTAAAAATTATATAAAATGTGTGTGTTTAGTCACTCAGTTGTGTCTGACTCTTTTGTGACCCCATGAATTGTAGTCCACCAGGCTTTCCTGTCCATGGGATTTCCCAGGCAAGAATATAGGAGTGGGTTGACATTTCCTTCTCCAGTGAATCTTCCCGACCTAGGGATAGAACCTGGGTTTCTTGCATTAGCAGGCAGATTCTTTACCACTGAGCCACCAGGAAAACTGTATAAAACATTCATGAAGTATTTTTGTTAAATTTTTTTTTTTTACTTTATATATTTCAAAACTTGTAAATTTGTTTCTCTTTCTAGAACTTCTGTTTTATTTATCCTCATTACATTATTTAACTTTCATGCTTTTGTCTTAGATTTTTGTTATTCCTGTTTCTTTAGATAAGTTCTTCATTGAAGCCCTCTTCTGTACTCTTTGGCGCTCATATTAAGTATATTTAAGGCCAGGAAACATTAATGGGAGCGACTAGAGAAAAAAGCAGAAGGCATTTAAGCAACTATTTCAGGGTACTGATCAGGATACAGATCAGTCACTAAATCACTTACAGTCCAGCTTTGCTTAATTTGCTGATATAAACCAAAACTAAGAAAGTGTAACTTTCTATATGTGTATTTAAAAACCTTTCCCCTTTTAAGCTGAAGATATTCCTATGGTCTTAATTTTACTTTGAATAGCACATACTTAGTCTGAGGAACTGGCTCGAAAATAAAAATGTGGAGGAGGACAGCAAGGTTATGTTCTACTCCCTTTAAAATGTCATGAGTTTTTTAACTTCTTTCAAGAAGAAGGAAGCGTGGGTTTACTGTCTAGTTTTTAGGTGATGATTTATAAAAGAATGGAGCAGGCAATGGAGCACTCCTACAGGGTTAACAGCTAATTTGCAGCTAATTTGTTACTATACATAGCAATGTGTAGAAATGTAATGGAACTGAGGCTTCCTTTTTTCTTTTCCTTTTTAAAGTATTAGTTATTGGGTCTTTTGCAGTATAAACAATCAACAATATCAAATTGCATCGAATAATTTTATCCCAGTGTGCTAAGATTAATTTAACTGTCTTTAAGTCTTAAAAGGATTTTTTTCTCACAAATACTCTCCTTTAGGATAGATACAGAATTTAATCATAACATTGTGTATCTAGTATACTTTTGGCTTGTGAAAGAATTTTAAAAGTTGGGCATAGGTAGCTGGTAAGTTATTAAAAAATATAAATCTCAGGAAAGGAAATTTTAGTTAAAATGATAGGAAATGGGGACATATTTTGGATAGAAAGCAGGGATCGCCAAAAACAAAAGAGCAAAACTGTTTCCAGAGAGCAAATAGCCGATTTGAGGTGATAATCCTTAGAAGCCCCTGCTTACAAGGTTGGCTCTTGACTGGCGTCTGGTAACTTGGGTTTTGAGAGGGCTTATTTCCACCATTCCCAGAACTGTGAAGAGTAGTTCACTGTCTTATCCGTTAGCACAAACAATGTGGTTTATGCTAAACACCTGCTTTCCTTCTGGGAGTCCTTCGAAGTAGGTAGAGGGTGTCTATGTGACCAGTCCTAAGAAAAACCTTGGATACTGAACCTCTAAGGAGCTTATTACTTTGTGGACAATATTTTCATATATTGTTAAAACTCATGACTGGAGGAAGCGTGTGTCTTTTGTGACTGCCCTGGGAGAAGACTCTTGGAAACTTGTCCCTGGTTTCCTACAGCCTTCACTCCATCTGACTTTTCCCTTTGTTGATTTAACTCTGTATCCATTCACTTCAATAAATCATTACTATAAGCACAACTGTGTGCTGAGTCATCCTAGTGAATCATTGAACCTGGGAATGATCTTGGGTACCACTGCCCACCCTCCAACACAGCAGTGGATCCGAGAAATTTAAACTGGATTGTACCATGCTCATGGAAAAAGCTTCTACATGGACGCGAGCAATAATGTCGTGGTTTTTTTTTTTTTTTAAATTTCTAAAGAGGGCTTCCCCAGTGGCTCAGTGGTAAAGAATCCACCTGCCAGTGCAGGAGATGTGGATTTGATTCCTGGGTCAGGAGGATCCTCTAGGGAAGGAAATGGCAACCCACGCCAGTGTTCTTACCTGGAAAATCCCATGTACAGAGGAGCCTGTGGGGTCACAAAGAATTGGACATGACTGAGCAACTGAGCACACATGTCTAAATAGGGTAGTAGATAGAGTAAGTGAAATTAAAAGTAATTTGGGGGTCTGCAGGAGAGGGAAAAAACTCTTAATCTATGACTGATAAACTTCTGTCCAAGGTTCTATTATTGTGAAAATGGATCTTGATGGCAGGCTGTCTGCTAAGGTTCTGTACCTCATAGAAAATTTATTCTAAAAGGAGAACTTAAAATGAGACAAGTATGATGCAATGCACTGTGATATAAAAAGCACAGGGATTTTGGAGCTAGACAGATTTCAGTCAGAATTGTAGTTTATTAATTGTGTGAATTGTTTGAACTTGCTTATTTCCTCATTATAAAATGATGATAATGCTGTGTGGGTGGCTTGATTGTTAAACAAGATAATGTATACAAATCTTCCACTATGTGTTGCACATAAATGACTTTAAAAATTGTTAGTCTTTTTCTGCTTTTCAAGATTTAGAGAGATTGGAGAAATTTAAAGGGGAGAAAGGAGAGAGTGAAGTGAAAGGTGAAGCTTGTTTTTCTCTTCTTCTTGGTTTGNTGCACATAAATGACTTTAAAAATTGTTAGTCTTTTTCTGCTTTTCAAGATTTAGAGAGATTGGAGAAATTTAAAGGGGAGAAAGGAGAGAGTGAAGTGAAAGGTGAAGCTTGTTTTTCTCTTCTTATTGGTTTGATGGCAAATTGGGTAGGAAGGTTAGTGAGGAGAGAAGAATCATTAAGTTTTAGAACATGGAATTTTAAATTTATCTTCAGAATCACCCAGGAACTTTTTATAGTTTAAAAACTAAGAATATTTTAAGTGCAAACTCAAGAAGGGATGAGAAGAGGCATAGCAACTCGATGAATGTTTTTCTGTGCCTTTGTGGTGAGATTGTTATGAATTAGTTGACACTCGAGTGTTAGCAAGTTTCAGTAACTGATTAAACACATCCAGTCTCTAATCTCTCATGGTGAATACTCCCTGGTGATAATGGGACAGTTTTGACTAATTTGTAGGCTTGATTTCCTATTAGAATTTTTAGAACCAGTGTTTAGAAATAATGGCATCTTAAAATAGAATTGTGTAATTCTGGTATATATGTGTTTTTGTTCTTTTTATAACTTTATTTTTGAAGTTATGATTATAGAATAATTACAAGAAAAAATGAACTCTTTTACTCTTTGCCCTGTTTCCCTTGTTGTTAATGTTTTCTTTTTTTTTTTTTTTTTTAATTATTTATTTTTGGATGTGCTGGATCTTCACTGCTGCTCAGGCCTTTCTCCAGTTGTGGAGAGTGGGGGCTACTCTCTAGTTGTGGTGCTCGGGCTTCTCATTGAGGTGGTTTCTCTTATTGTGGAGCATGGGCTCTAGGGCACACAGGCTTCAGTGGTTGCGACACGTAGGTTCAGGAGTGTGGCTCCAGGGCTCTAGAGCACAGGCTCATTAGTTGTGGCACACGGCCTTAGTTGCTCCATGCATGTGGGATCTTCCCGGATCAGGGCTCGAACCTGTGTCTTCTGCGTTGGCAGGCAGATTCGTTACCGCTGAGCCACCAGGGAAGTCCATCCCATGTGGTTAATGTTATGTCTTGTTTGTTTTATTATATTGNAGAGACAGCTACCATACTGTATCAGTTTTCTGAAAGTTGATGACTTGTTATTTTCTCTTTGAACGTAAATGGCAGTCTTGAGTGAAGATTTTTGAGAAATATACATAAAAAATTATTTTCCTTTTCAGGAATCTTCAGAGACTAACTTAGGCATAAGGGTGATGTTAGAGGGGTTCATTGCTACTGCTACTGCCTAACTGATGTTATGGAGCGCACACACACATACATTAAACACTTAAATAAGACAGTTTGTGTTTAAACTCCCTTTTGTAAGGGGGTTTAGGGTGGGTGGGGGACAGGACAAATAGGAATGCACTGTTCTTTCAGCAGCATGCCTGGACAGACAGCTGTGCTGCTAGACTGCGTCTGCCCAAATCCATGTGCATTCTTTATGCTGGCAGTCTGCACCATGGCAAGTCTCTAGGAAAGCGTAGTGGGCTATTGGATGCAGTCTGTTTGCGATATGATTCTCTTCTCTTTTGCAGTAAGATAGTAAATATCGTTTTTTTTTTTTTCTTTGTGGTCTTACACATTTAGCTTTGTAGTGGGGTCCAGACTTTGAAGAGTTCTTAAACTTTGAAGGAAGAATGAGGGAATTAAATGTAATATGAACTCATACATTTATACATTTTTGTCAAAATGTTTGCCAGAGTAGAAAAAATTGGGTGTCTAAATTGCAGGGGTTTTTTTTTTTTCTTCTTTAAAAAGTTGTTTTAAATTATGGCAAAATACAATGTAAAATCTACCATCTTATCAAATGTTTTAATATGCTCTGGTTTTGTTATATTCTGTTTAAAATGAATGGTTCTCCGTGGATGACTCTTAATGCACTTTGGCCAGAGGGACTCCCCTTTCCTCTGTTACCACTCTTGTATCTGCTACTGGTATGGAAACTTTTTACCCTATCAGAGTGGAGTCTGGTGACAGAACAAGAGAAGAGGTAGACCTTAGTTAGCTCCTGATGTTCATATGGTATCTTTGAAACGTAGATCATATCAGCTCCTTTTTTCCCCATGAAGCCTTCATGCCAGCTCTTCAGAGAGATTGTATAGGAAAGCCTGAATCAGAGTGTATCGAAGTATGATCTTGTCAATTGCTTAGCAGCTCTTTTCATTTCTTACCATCTTCAAGATGCGGTCTAAACTCCATAGCAGAGCATCCAAGGCTTTCATAATCTCGTGCCTGCCAGGTTTCATGCATGCTCTCTAGGCTTCGGCCATACTAAGATACATGTTGTTCTTTAAACATGGTCTATGCCTGGCAAGTAGGAGGTAGTCTAAAAATACTTCTTGAAAGAATGGAAAAAAATACATGTATGTGTACATATGTACATATGCATGTATCTCAGTTGTACTTTTTCACATGTACTTTTATTCCAGGGCTGACTCGGCTTTCCTTTTAAGACTCGGGCTAAGAATCCTCTTTTAAGAGGCTTTCTCTGGTTTTGGCTGCACTAGCCAGCACTCTTGCTCTGAGGTACCAAAATATTTAGGCCACATCTCTGTATATAGCCACTAGTTACTTTTTTATTTTTCCCATTAACATGTGAGCTTCTTGAGGGGCAGGGATCATGTCTTAGTTACCTTATTACTCCCTAGCTCTTTACTTAATCTTCACAGGTACTTTCTGTTACAGAAAGTATTTAAGATAGCTGTTGCTCTTGTTTCCTAATATTTACATTTTGTAGCATTATATATTGAATATTCCTGTCCTTTAAATTTGCCTTCCCAAAGTGAAAGTTGCTTTGACACTTGACTTGTGAAATAATCAGTATTCCAGTGAGTATATATTAGTATATGATTGCTTATTATGGGATGAGATGTTAGGAAGATTAGAATTGCAGACTTCATCTTCATTTGGAGGGATTATTTGAGCTGTTTAAATCATTGAACAAGACTATGTAAGCCTTAACCCATCTAGATCAATACATCTGAGTTTGTGAATTTTTAATTATTGACTCATTAAATTGTTCCTAATTAGTATGTAACTGTTCTAGTGCATTTGTGTTTCTTAATTTCCACCCTCTTTTTGTCAGTGTTGCTTTCCTTTCTATTCTTGATGTCAAAAGTTGTGTCACCTGGATATTCCTTAGCATTTAAGACTTAGTGGGTGATACATCATTTGTTCTTTCAAGAAGGCTTTGCTGGGACTTCTCTGGTGGTCTGGTGGCTAAGTCCCTGTGCTCCCAATGCAGGGGGCCCAGGTTTGTTCCCTGGCCAGGGAACTAGATCCCACACACTGCAACTAAGACCCAGCGCAGTCAAATAAAAATAATTAAAGAAAAAAAGGCTTTACTTTAGATGTTCTTCCTTTTTTAGAGTCTAGAATCTTAATCATTCTACCATAAATTTTGACTCTGTTCCTAAATTTAGATGTGAAATCATTAGGTGAAACAGCATTCAAGGAGACTATGAGCATACTAAAAATGTCTTGGAATTTTGGGCATGAGTCTAGGTACCATAAATATTTATTATATAAATAACAACTGTGAAGCCCCAAATTTTTTTAGATTTATTTGGGTAATTAAAAGGGCTTCCCAGGTGGCGCTAGTGGTGAAGAACCCGCCTGGTGATGCAGGATGCATACAAGACATGGGTTCGATCCCTGGGTCAGGAAGATTCCCTGGAGCAGGGCATGGCAAACCACTCCACAGGAAGAGGAATTGCTGGGACATGTGATTAATCAGTGTTAAGCTTATTGAAGAACCACCAGAATGTTTTATTTGGAAGCTGGCCATTGTATATCTCTTCCCGTAGTGTACTGGGATTCATTCTTAGGAGATAGTTCTACCTATAAGGCCTTTGCTGTGCCATTCCTGCTGCTCTGTTGCGTCCGACTCTTTGTGAGCCCATGGACTGTAGCCCACCAGACTCCTCTGTCCATGGGATTTTCCAGGCAAGAGTCCTGGAGTGGGTTGCCATTTCATTCTCCAGGGGATTTTCCTGACCCAGGGATTGAATCCATGTCTCTTGTGTCTCCTGCACTGGCAGGCATATTCTTTACCATTGTATCACCTGGGTATCCCATTTAACTAGTAATATATTACCTTGGATGAGTCTGTTAATTTCTGTTTGTATTTCAGTTCCTTCATCCTTGAAAATGGTGCTTGAGTTAGATAATCTTTAAAATTTCTCCTGGGGATTCTCAGCTCAATTGTAGAGAATCCACCTGCCAGTGTAGGAGACCGGGGTTCTATCTGGGTCTGAGATACTTCTCACTGTATTGAGTATTTTATAAGTATTTTTTATCACTGATAAGAAAGCAGGTTACTTTTAAGAAAGTGATAGTGAAAGTGAAGTCGCTCAGTCATGTCCGACTCTTGCGAATGTAGCATCATTTGCATGTAGCTAATTATCTCTCGATGCCTAATGGAAGCTTGAAATAAAGGGGTGAAAGGCATCAAGGAGAACCGAACTGAAAACACACAACTACGTTTACACGTAGCACTGCAGTTACATCAGAGTGTATCACACACATAATGAATAGGGAGGCCAGGAATCTTGGATCCTGTGTGAGGGACATTCTGTTAGAAGACCATAACACTCTAATAGGCCATAATGAGTTAAGGTAAAGAAGTTTTAGGAAGAATTTTTCCTTTGGTTACTGATGATTGAACAGGGAGAACAGTCTGAGTAGCTCTTATTCCCTGATCAATAGCTCACTTTTAAAGTGGTTATGTAACCTGTTAATATACAGTTTACTCCAACTTTGCAGGAAAAGGGCTGTCTTGCATACTTAAGTGTTTTACAAGTTGAGTTTTAGTACCTATTTTCCAGGTAGCCCCAGAAAAACAAGATTTGTGTGAGAGATAACAGTTTTAGTCTATTCTTGCTTCCCCCAGTGAATTACATGAAGTACTTGCTATTCAATTAAATGAACTAGGAATTCCCTGGTTGCTAAGTGGTTAGGACTCCATACTTGGATTGCTTAGGGCACAGGTTCGATCCCTGGTTGGGAAACTAAGATCTTCCAAGCCACATGGCGCAGCCAAAAAAAGAAAGAAAAATAAATGAATTAATTGCTATTAAATCCAAGGTTCCTTATTTGCCTGTTTATTTGGGTTTCAATGGATAGTGGATAAAGAAGGAAGCAGTGTTAACAGCTCATTGCCCTTCTGATAATGCCTTTAGTCCCAGGACAAGATTCCCCCAAAGACTGTAGTTGGAAGGGGATAGTATGTCATGACTATTCTTGGAACTTGACTTGGCTGTTTCTATGCTGCTTTGGCAGAAGCCAAAGGGTTGGGTTGGATCTCAGGGCATCTTTGAAATAATCAAGATGCTTAGTATAGCAGCCCAGCCTGCAGCCACTTTTTGTTTGTTTGTTTGTTTTCAAGTCTCTCTAAATCCTTGTTCTTTGCTGCTGCTGCTAAGTTGCTTCAGTCCGTGTCCGACTCTGTGCAACCCCATAGACAGCCCACTAGTCCCCGCCCTTTCCCCAGGGTGTTTAGTTATAGATTTTTTTTCTTATTGCTATACTCACTCCTAAATTTGGTTCATCAAATCTAGAATTTTACTTTGAAAAAATTATCAACTACTTGTATTTTTTTTTGAATAAGAAAATGTAGCAACATTAAAAATGAGCTGCTTTTAATAATAGCTTAATAAGGGTTTTGTGAATAGCACTTGGTTATCCAGATATTTGTCTTCATCTCCCAAAGTAACAGGTTCAGAATTTTAAGAACTCTTTAATGCATGTAGTTAAAAAGGAGCTGTGATTGATTTTAGTCTGTTTCTTATAACCTCTTTTGATTGTGCAGACTGATAAGAATTTTTCTAGCCTATAATCTCCTTTATTTGATTCATCATTTCTTTCATCAGATTTTATTTTTTACTGGCTAGGGCATGAGCTCACATTCTCATTTATTAGACTTACAGGAGAGCATGCCAGACAGTAGTAAAGCTTCCTAGGATGTTTGTCTGCTAGGAGATTAAAATTAAGAGCTAGATTCCTTAAGGACGTCCATCTAGGGAGAGTACCTCCCCCCTCCCATCAAATAACTAATTTATTTCTTTTAGGCAGCTTCAGATTTGTCTGTTCTTATGTTCTAAGTAAGCCACCAGATATTCGCTAAGCTTTTACTACTGAAATATCCTTGGCTGTGGAAGTCTAGCCTTTGCCAGCTCCAAGTGACTGGTAGTGGCTTTTCTTTTCTAAGGCTAGTCAGGAAACATGGCTAATTTCAAGGAGTAAAGGGAATAGGGTAAAGAAGCTGGCTCAACATCTAGTATCAGTCTGGCCTAGCATTCTGTCCTTTTTCTGTCTGGTTTTGGCGTCCCTAACTCCTGTTGTTGCCGTGGCCATGCATGTTTTCTGCTTTGCCTATTTGTGCCAAAACCCACAGACAAATCCCCCAAGAACCCCCTATCCTTTATATTTTCTAAAAGTGCTCTAAGAAATTTCACAGGGAGTAGCCAGAGGGAAAGGCACTAAGAGATGGTCGAGAGATAATCTCTCTTTTACTTCTCTGCCGTCTCCTTTTTGCTTAGAGTCAATAGAAAAGTTGAGGGACATTAAAAAAAGAAAATTGTGGAAGGTTATAAAACTCTATGTGGACTGAATAAAGTGTAATGTTTATGTATATTAAAAAATTTTTCAAACTGATACTCAGGTGTACATAAACGGGATTTCAGGGGGAAATATCAAACAAACTATAGTACTTGATATTGATACAGAAATATCAATGACCTCATATATGCAGATGATACCATCCTAATGGCAGAAAGTGAAGAGGAACTAAAGAGCTTCTTGATGCAGGTGAAAGAGGAGAGTGAAAAGCTGGTTTAAAATACAACATCCAGAAAACTAAAATCATGGCATCTGGTCCCATCACTTCATGGCAAATAGATGGGGAAAAAATGGAAGCAGTGACAGACTTTATTTTCTTGGGCTCCAGAATCACTGCAGATGGTGACTACAGGGCTGAAGTTAAAAGACAGTTGCTTCTTGGAAGGATGACTAATCTAGACAGCGTATTAAAAAACAGAGGCATCGCTTTGCCGACTAAGGTTCATCTAGTCAAAGCTATGATTTTTTCAGTCATGTACTTCTCTGAGAGTTGGACCATAAGGAAGGCTGATGCTTTTGAATTGTGGTGCTGGAGAAGACTCTTGAGAGTCCCTTGGACAGCAAAGAAATCCAGCCAGTCAATCCTAAAGGAAATCAGTCCTGAATATTCATTGGAAGGACTGATGCGGAAGCTGAAACTCCAATACTTTGGCCATCTGATGCAAAGAACTGACTCACAGGAAAAGACCCTGAAACTGGGAAAGATTGAAGGCAGGAAGAGAAGGGGATGACATAGAATGAGATGGTTGCATGGCATTGTCGACTCAATGGACATGAGTTTGAGTAAACTCTGGGAGATAGTGATACAGGGAAGCCTGGAGTGCTGCAGTCCATGGGGTCGCAAAGAGTCAGACGTGACTGAGTGACTAAACAACAAAACTATATACCGGAAAGGTTTTGGGTGTCTGCAGGTAGTAGAGATGGGCTAAGGTGCTTACTCCTTGATCCAAGATGAGGAGGGTGTGAGTAGGGGAGTAGGTATGTTCCCAGGGCCTGCAGGGGAGGGGAGGGAAAGCCAGAGACAGAGGGAGAGAGCGTGTTGGCAGCGAAGAGGTGTGCCACAGCTGTGTCTGAGCCATACACCTAGGTCAGAATACAAAACAACAAAAAAAAGCGTATTTTTTCATATTTATCTAAAATTTGATATGAATACACTCATGCACACACACAATTACTAAAGGGAAACTGTAATAAAAATTCCATTTTACTAATATTTTTGAATCTTTTATCCCCTTGTAAATAACAATATCATGCTTCAGGGTGTTTTTGAGTGTCATTGTAATTTATTCTTTTGAAAAACATTTGATTTGCTTCTGTATAGTCAGTCACATATCCCATTAGATTCAAATGTCATTCTTTTTTTAATTAGTATCCAGATAAGACCTATTTATCTCAAGGATATTTTAAATAATTGATAGAACATATCATATCTAATGTAATTGCTATGTATCTTTAATCTTCTCATGATCTATAGGTTCTCTGCCTTCATTTTTAATATTATTTTGTGCAAAGGAAAAGGTTATTTCTAAAAAGTCATTGAAGGCTTTTGTAGCTTTAAACTTTTTTATGTTACTCTGATTATATCAGCTGCTTTCTAGACTATGTGTCAAACTATTTCTTGATGGTTTTGAAAGAATGTGGAAGTTTTTTAACTAAATATTTTATAATTTATCCTTTTTTTTTTAGTTATTTATGGTTTTTAATACTAGTTGCTAAATGTCCAGATGGGGCTTGTTATATACTTATTTTACAGTGTAGAGTTCTCCGTAATATTCTGAGTAGACATTTGTCTGACCCAGTATTTTTAGAAGAGATTTGCTTGATTTTTGGCCAAAGTTAAAACAGAGCTAGTCCGTGTGTACTGAATATTTTTTAATAGGGATAGGTGAATAGACTTTATATCATGATTTTAGGAACACCAGCAGTCTCTTTCTGTCTGCCAATTAATGGCTAAAATTCTTTGGGGGAATTTCTTTCATTTTTAACTGTGTAACTTATTATGATGTAGATATCACTATTTAGGGAGGTGGTGGGATTCAGTGCCATTATTTGTGCATTAGCATCTTAATAGAAATTACTTATTATGTGACCTTTAAATTCTAATTTTTCTAGAGGCTTTGCCTGGGGGAGTGAAAAAGTGAAAGTGAAGTTGCTCAGTCATGTCCCGACTCTTTGAGACCCCATGGACTGTAGCCTACCAGGCGCCTCTGTCCATGGGATTCTCCAGGCAAGTACTGGAGTGGGTTGCCATTTCCTTCTTCAGGGGATCTTCCCTGACCCAGGGATCAAAACCTGGTCTCCCGCGTTGCAGGCAGATGCTTTAACCTCTGAGCCACCGGGGAAGCCTGGGAGAGTAAACACCCTTAAGTTGTCCTTTAGTGAAAATAAATGGAGGCCAGTCTCTTCCTCTAATACCAATCAAAGATAAAACACTGCAGTCCTTCAGACAGAAAGAGATTGACCTGGCACAATCTCTGTGCGTTCATGTATGTGTGCATACAGAAAATAGTAGAAGCATTTTGGGGGTTAAAGTCCTTGGGAAAGAAGGAGACATTCATAAGGGAAGTCAGGAAAGGGGTGTCAAGGACTACTTTATGACTTTGCNGGAGGCCATTCTCTTCCTCTAATACCACTCTCCAATCAAAGATAAAACACTGCAGTCCTTCAGACAGAAAGAGATTGACCTGGCACAATCTATGTGCGTTCATGTATGTGTGCATACAGAAAATAGTAGAAGCATTGTGGGGGTTAAAGTCCTTGGGAAAGAAGGAGACATTCATAAGGGAAGTCAGGAAAGGGGTGTCAAGGACTACTTTATGACTTTGCTTAGAATGAGACCTGGTTAAGGAGTTAGCTTCTCTTGAAGTGCAGCATATACTAACTTTTAATTAAGTTTTTGTTTGCTCTTTGAAAATGCTGATAACATTATTTATTATTTTTAAGGTGAGTTGGTTTGCTTTTTGCTTTGTCCTGAATTGTTTCAAGCTTTTGCTCTATGATTACTTTTAGTGAGGAGAAAGGTATTTCTGTGTGGTCTGTGTTGTGATTTCCCCCATTGTGGGGAGGTTTCTTAGCATTAATAAGGAACATTTGTGACCAAGAGTTGTTAGTTGGGTGACTGTATTGTTCTTTTTTTGGGTACATGAAAACTCATTCCGTGAAGTTTGACAGAGTTCCTTATTGAATTTTATGTGCATTTCTTTGTATGTAGGTGTAGTACTATTAAGTAATTAAGTGAAGTCGCTCAGTCGTGTCCGACTATTTGCGACCCCATGGACTGTAGCCTACCAGGCTCCTCTGTCCATGGGATTTTCCAGGCAATAGTACTGGAGTGGATTGCCATTTCCTTCTCCAGCAGATCTTCCTGACCCAGGGATTGAACCCAGGTCTCCCGCATTGTAGACAGACGCTTTACCATCTGAGCCACCAGGGAAGTCCTATTAAGTACAAGCACTATTAAGTTTAAGTACATGTACTTTATTTCCTAACAGTGTAAAATGAACCTATTCTAACCGGATCTCTAGCTTAGATGTTAAGTTCCTTGAGCAGTCTATATCTTTCATCTTTGTATCCCCCTTGGTATCTTGCCAATGGTAAAACCTGCTGTAAGTGGGTCCAAAATGTGTGTTATGAAGAGGTTAGTAGAATTATCAATGAGCTTCTGCACACATTGCCAGTCAGCAGTTATGTTATATTACAATTATAGTCCCTTGAACAGAGTAATATAAAAATTTGAGTGAATGAGAATTTCTATATGTATTAATGCTAACAGATTACTGAAGTTTCCACTTTCCACTTAATTCTTTCTTCTCAAATACAACTATGCTGGGGATTTGTATTGTGTATTTTTTTTTAAAGAGGTANAAGGACAGGCACCCCATCCACCAGGACAGTGCTCTTTCATTAAAGAGGGAAATCCCTTCATTAAAGAGGGAAATCCCTCCTTGTGACCTTTGTATGACCTTGAGATTGATGGCACTCAAAGCAGTGCTGGTTTTGATCCTAGAATGTTTGGAGACTGTCCTGAAACAGACTTACTGTTCGGTGTTAAGTCACAGACTCAAGTCTGTGAGTGCCAGTTTCCACTGGAGAATACCAGTTACACAGCCAAAATAGAAATTTTGGAAAGTATCCATTGCTCAAGTCTCTGCAATGATGATACTGCTGTTTTCTTCTTCCTCTTTGCCTTTTCCATCCTGAAGACTCATGCTCCTTAGAGCTTCCCACCACTGTCTTTTTTGTTGTTGTTCAGTCATGTCCGACTCTTTGCACCTCCACTGACTGCAGCATGCCAGGCTTCCCTGTCCCTTACCACCTCCTGGAGTGTGCTCAAACTCACGTCCATTGAGTTGGTGATGCCATCCAACCGTCTCATCCTCTGTCGTCGCCTTCTCCTCCTGCCTTCTATCTTCCCCAGAATCATGGTCTTTTCCACCACCACCCGCTCTGTGTCAACTCTTTCTAGTCCCAAGGAAATCTTCCCAATAGCTTCTTCACTCTGTCATTCCTGCCTCTCTCAGTCTTTCGTGTGTGGATATACTCAAGTCCTTGTGTCTCAAGAGGCCAGAACCCTGCAGTAAGTTCTCCTTTCCTGCACAAGAAGCCCTAAATTTACTCAGCAGAGATGAGTTACCACATGAAAAGAGAGGATGTAGGGTGGGGGAGGGGCCGGGCTGGCCAGAGCAACCCAGGAGATCAGTAGTCACTGTCACCATCATGCCCCTGGATTTTGTGAAGACAGTGAGTCATCTTCAACTGGTCATTCAGCCCCCCTGTCTGCTTGGACCTCCCCCCGCAACCACGAGATGCGCAAATCCACAGTAGTGTGCTGTTTTTTGAGGCGTCAGCGATAAGCACCAGAACACTCTTTGTGAGACAGTTCCTTTCCCAGAAGAGTCCTCAGGTTCCTGTTGTGAGTTATTTCATCTGCAGGTCACACAGTTTTAGGGCAAGCTCAGACTCATCTCACCTGCAGGGATGACAAGAACTTACGGTTACAAGAACTGTGCTTCTCTAAACCAAAGCAAAATTTCATGAAAAAGAACAACTTTAAAATCAAATAGTTCTTGTTATCTGCAAACTAGAGTCAGCTGAAGGCTCATGGATACAGATTCTGCATTTGCACATTCCAGCTGTACTGTTAACATCAAAGGCTCAATTTTTTATTCCTCATTAAAGCCCAGCACCATGTTGGTCACATAGGAGACCTACAGAATTTTTTTTTAAGGAATCAATTTTCTGATATCCATAATTATAGTGTTCTCTTATTTTTGTGTGTGTGTTCTCTTATTTAATGAAAAAATTGATATCATGAGATTTGGATGAAGAAAATTACAACCGTTATTTTGTAAGTTACTTGTTTTTCTGTTTCCATTTCATAGGATTAATGATAAAGTAAACCATGTTGACTCACTGAAGTTTCTGCTACTGCAATGCCTGTAAAATGTTTAGATTGCATGTGATTATATTCTCTGCCATACTTGTATATAAATTATGTGTGTTTTTATTTCTGCATCATCTTAGGAAAAATAGGATGTGTATATATAAAATGGTGTGTCTCAGAAGAGAAATAGTTTTTAAAACACAATATTTAGTGGACTTTTATTTTCTTTTGAATGTCAGTGATTGTGTTGTCCAAACAGTTAAACATATTTAAAGGCTGGATTTTTGTTTGTGTGTTTTCTTGCTGAGATTGCTATGTGGTGATTAAAAAATGATGGAATTACTGCCTTTAAAGTATTAAGGCTAAGATACCAAGTGGTGAAAAAAATAATGAAGTGTGTGTGTCCCTATAGATTATCTGAGTAGGTAGAAAGTAAATACACGTGGAAGAATTTATTTCAAAATGTCTCTAGAACTTTAATCAACTAAAGTCAATATGAAATAAAAAATCATAAATTGGCCAGACAATTAGAATGTTTATCAAAAATACAGGTATATGCATAGGTAGTTTTTATTTAAGCTGGACACAGTTACATGTAAGAATGTATGCAACAGAGATGTAATTCTGCTCTGAATGGGTCAGGCTGATCTACATACACAAACACATACAGATATACATGTGCAATTCATATCTGTGCTACTTAAAGCTTTTTCTGAGAAACTGCCATCTTGCATCATTTTTTCATGATAACATTCACAATCTCCTGGGCATTACCATGTTCCCCCTTTAACTTATCTGATGATTATGCAGAACAGATAAGGAAAACACTCACTAGCATATTATTTTCCTCTAAATAAAAATGTGATTTATATATTTGCTTCAAAGTCATGGACTACAAGCTAAAAGATAGGAAATAAGTGAAAGTATGATGATTTGCCATGTATAGATTTTATCTAGATCCTGACCATTTTGTTTTGGGTTGGCCAAAAAGTGCAAGTACATTTGGGTTTTTCCGTAAGAAGGTATAAAAAAGCCTGAACAAACTTTTTGGCTAGCCCTATATTTTATCATTTTTCTTCAAATGCTGATCACAATATAATGTGAAAAAAAAAACCTTATGTAGAAGGCTAAAAGCTTTTAAAAAAGTAATATGGTATTTAATGTATATTGATGTATCCTTTAGGTTGAATTTTCATATAGAATCAATATCTCTGCTAATGATTCAGAAAAAAATGTTTAAAACATGATTAAATAATGAGCTGTTCCTATTCCAAAGAAAATTATGATTCATCCCTGATTTCTTCTTAACATCTCCTTACTTATGTTACAGTGGTGTGCCCTGAAATACCATGTATCACTAACTACGAGAATGGAGTTTCCCAGGCATGAACAAATTAAAGGAAGTTAGGGGTAGCTTCTTAAAACCAACACATATATATTCCTATGATTAGGGAAACTGTTTGCAGATAATTAACATTGCAAAGAATTGAGATTATTCTAGGTAAGTTTTTATGGTTGGAATACACAAGTAGCTACGGGAAGAAGAAGAGGTATTAGGAATTCATAGCCATGCACTGGAACTTGAGTGGTGAAGAATTATATCTAATTATATCTCTGCTCATGGAATGAGAAATCAGTCTGAAGTAACAACCCTTCAGAGTGCTGGAGTTACTCAAGCACCAGGAGGATGGGTATGGTACTCAACAGGCGTCAGGTAGGTGTTGACACATGGAGTTGAAAGGTCTCACCAACTACTCCTCCATGTGGGTTCTGGAAATCACCTTCAAGAGATTCACTTTTTCATTTAAATACTACTTTCTGAAGTCACAGTAATATTACAAAGAGTTGAAGTAGTTTACTAGGATCCAAAATGTAAGTCCACTGAAAGATACATTTAAGGTTGGTTAGAATGGTAATTTTTATCCTATTTATATTCTCTCATCAGAGTTAAAAAAAAAAAAAAGCACGGTATCCTGTTTATGAGGGCCTGCTTGTTCTCATGATGTATATACCTTTTATTCAAAGTATCTCTTTAGAGTGATAATTTGGGCTTAATTTTTTTTTTAAGAAAGTCTCAAAAGTGGCTGGCCTGGGTATTATGTGGGGCAGTAGACTTTACTGAGTGTGTAGAGGGAAATAAAAAAGTGTTCTGAGGGGATGCANATTTTGTTTTGGGTTGGCCAAAAAGTGCAAGTACATTTGGATTTTTCCGTAAGAAGGTATAGAAAAGCCTGAACAAACTTTTTGGCTAGCCCTATATTTTATCATTTTTCTTCAAATGCTGATCACAATATAATGTGAAAAAAAAAACCTTATGTAGAAGGCTAAAAGCTTTTAAAAAAGTAATATGGTATTTAATGTATATTGATGTATCCTTTAGGTTGAATTTTCATATAGAATCAATATCTCTGCTAATGATTCAGAAAAAAATGTTTAAAACATGATTAAATAATGAGCTGTTCCTATTCCAAAGAAAATTATGATTCATCCCTGATTTCTTCTTAACATCTCCTTACTTATGTTACAGTGGTGTGCCCTGAAATACCATGTATCACTAACTATGAGAATGGAGTTTCCCAGGCATGAACAAATTAAAGGAAGTTAGGGGTAGCTTCTTAAAACCAACACATATATATTCCTATGATTAGGGAAACTGTTTGCAGATAATTAACATTGCAAAGAATTGAGATTATTCTAGGTAAGTTTTTATGGTTGGAATACACAAGTAGCTACGGGAAGAAGAAGCTCTATTAGGAATTCATAGCCATGCACTGGAACTTGAGTGGTGAAGAATTATATCTAATTATATCTCTGCTCATGGAATGAGAAATCAGTCTGAAGTAACAACCCTTCAGAGTGCTGGAGTTACTCAAGCACCAGGAGGATGGGTATGGTACTCAACAGGCGTCAGGTAGGTGTTGACACATGGAGTTGAAAGGTCTCACCAACTACTCCTCCATGTGGGTTCTGGAAATCACCTTCAAGAGATTCACTTTTTCATTTAAATACTACTTTCTGAAGTCACAGTAATATTACAAAGAGTTGAAGTAGTTTACTAGGATCCAAAATGTAAGTCCACTGAAAGATACATTTAAGGTTGGTTAGAATGGTAATTTTTATCCTATTTATATTCTCTCATCAGAGTTAAAAAAAAAAAAAAGCACGGTATCCTGTTTATGAGGGCCTGCTTGTTCTCATGATGTATATACCTTTTATTCAAAGTATCTCTTTAGAGTGATAATTTGGGCTTAATTTTTTTTTTAAGAAAGTCTCAAAAGTGGCTGGCCTGGGTATTATGTGGGGCAGTAGACTTTACTGAGTGTGTAGAGGGAAATAAAAAAGTGTTCTGAGGGGATGCAGAGTTTTAAAGAAGTGATCATTGTTTGCGTGTTCTGTACAGGACTTATAGGAACCTCTAAATATACATTATTAAGCTTAAGAAAGAGAAAAGACACACGGTTTCACTGGCTTTGTTGGCCAAAGAGTCCTTTAATTTGCATGAAGCCTTGTAACGCCTGCCAGGAGCCTTCTGTGGCTTAAATCCAGGTTTCTCATTTTCCAGATAAGAAAAACGAGGGCATCACAAGTTAAGTAACTTGTCACAGGATGGGGGTTGGAGTCAGTGTGCCCGGATCCCTCTCAGACATTCTGCCCTAATCAGTCAATAGTGAGTCTTGGCGCTAGCCAGTGTTGGGGTGGCATGGGTCCTGCCTTGGCTGGCAGGTTTCCTGGATGCTTTGTTCGTTAGCAGTTGGGTTGTAGCATGTGTTTTCCACCATCATTTTTCCCAGTTACCTGTCACAGTGATGCTGGGATCTGCTGTAATGGGAGCCTTATTTGTCATGTTTCCTCGACAGTGACCCTTTTCCAATTCACCTTCACAGCCACTGAATTTCTTTTATTGATGAACTACAGACAGGAGTTTAAATTGTTCTGAAGTACTGGTATTTCTTTGGAGTTCCCACCAATTTGTAGGTGGATTTCAAGGTGAAAAGTATGGATGCCCAGAATGTCAGTCAACAGAGACAGACAAATGTCCAAGACACAAACATTTCATCTGCGGTTTTCTACAGGGTAGAGAGGGGACTTTCGTAGACGCTCTCTGGGTGAGCATGAGCCCCCTTCCTCAGCGAGGTCCCCCATCACACAGGACTGACCACAGAGGCTCACAGGCCAGGGGCCAGCGCCTGACAGCTGAACCATGCTGAGTTTCTGACACACCAAGCCTGATGGCAGGGCTTTCCATTTGGCTATTCATCTTAATTTCAGCTTCTTGAAACCTAAATTATTTTGAAAGAAAGAGAAGGAGGAAAGGTGAAAAAGAGAGAGGGGGAGGAAGGTAGGAAGATCTTTATGTGAATCAGATCATAAACCATTTACATGAGTTTTACTTGTTCATGGTTTGATGTCTACTGAACAGAAGGAAAGAAAGCGTCCTCGTGTTATTTTCAATGATTATTAGCCTCATAGAAACCGTTCAGTCAGCGTATAACAGTGGGGTGGGAGGAGCACCATGGACTCAGTTTCAAGCTTCCTTGGGGCGGGAAGAATGTCTTCATGGTCTTTCCTCCCCTATAGAACCTCACACAACAACCAGATAGTCACATTCCTTCTGTTTGTCTCTGGTTGGTTGCTAGGTTGGTTTGATCTTTCTCAGACTAATGGCTTTTTCAGTTGATTGGTCCTTGGGTTTCAGCTCATATTTCAGAGAGCGTCTATGTGCCTGTGTTTTGTCTTGTTTTTGATGTGAGGATCAGTTGAGAAGTAGACAGCTTGGCTGTAGAAGGGCGTGTTGAACAGTTCCATTGGCCAGTCATGGAATTTCAACTCCATGGGCAAGGTCCTCTGACTGCACTCCTCAGCGAAGAATTCTCTCATGTTCTTTCTGGTGAGACTTATCCCGAGGATGCTCAGATCCACAGAGAAGAAGGAGGCTTGCTGTCTCATCGCTCAGATTAGATCTTTTCTCTTATCTCCACTCCCCACCAGCCTAGCTCTGCCGGTATCTCCACGTCAAATTCAGTGTCTCTGGAGGAACAGCCTCCAGTTTCTGCTGAAGCTTGGGGTGGCAATGACTTCCCCAAGCTGGAGAGAAGTGATATCACTTGTCTTATCCACTCCTCTCATGTGTTCTCCTGTGGGGGGCCCTGTCTTCACACGTTGTCAGAGATATCAGAGCCTTGCACTCCTGAGCCTCTCTGGGACTCTGTGCTGTGAATTGGCTGGCTACTGGAATTCCCAAAGTGCCCATTTAGGTCTCAGCTTTAACACTCCTCAGTCGGTCCCACTTCTTTGTTAACCCTGTGATTTGTAAGATGTTCTGTCAGCGCATCTCCTTTTTTCTCCATCCCCATGGAGATGGGCTTTGTTGTGCCTCTGAAGCGGTTGTTTTTTTTTTTTTTTTTGATGATGTATGATTTTTATTTTTTTAATATAAATTTATTTATTTTAATTGGATGAGCAAGATGTGGGAAGTGTATGAACATATTCAATATGTGAGTTGTCACAGGAAGTTCTCCAGTTTTGATGAATTCCATTTTCCATGTTGTCTTTGGAAGATGTGTGGGGCGNTATAAATTTATTTATTTTAATTGGATGAGCAAGATGTGGGAAGTGTATGAACATATTCAATATGTGAGTTGTCACAGGAAGTTCTCCAGTTTTGATGAATTCCATTTTCCATGTTGTCTTTGGAAGATGTGTGGGGCGGAATAGACTGAAAACAGACTGGAGTTTGGAAGCATGACGTGATGTTCTGCTCATTAAGGTTCTCTATGTATCCAGCTCTTTTCCTCACTCCTTTGGTGACCATCCCCAGGCTGGGCGGAGCTGGAGGACCACCAGCCTCCTCCAGGGCAGCCTGGCTCAGGAAGCACCTGGCGGGGGCCACGACAGTCTCTGGCCGCCAGTGAACCTGATCATCACGGCTCATAGGCGTCTATTGAGACTGTTGCCTACTCACCACTTCCCCAGGAGTCAGCCCTGGTCTCTCTCCAGTTTTCATTNATTTCTCCCAGCAATCTTGATTCTAGCTAGTGCTTCATCCAGCCCAGCGTTTCTCATGATGTACTCTGTATATAAATTAAGTGGTGACAGTATACAGCCTTGACATACTCCTTTTCTGTTTGAAACCGGTCTGTTGTTCCATGTCCAGTTCTAACTGTTGCTTGTTGTTGTTGCTGTAAATAGGGTGGCTTTATGTTTTTAGAGTCATTAATTGTTCAGTTTCCAGGCTCATAAGTGCCAGAGGTAGAATTTCAATCTCACTCTAAAATTGTCTCTTTGAGTATAGTCATACGTTAAAATTAAAAATGCGTATAGTTTGCATTATGTAGTCTGTTTATCTCAGAAATTGAACATTTCTATCAGAGTTAAGGCGAGGAATAATAGTGGTAATAGATGTAAGTGGTTGGTTTAGATAAGCAAGTATTTATCAACTGTTAGATGTTAATTTTCTCCTATTCCCTATTTTCTAAATTGCTCCTAAATGATGTGGTGCTCAAAAGTCCAGAATTTAAGTTTTGTTTCTGTGGGTTTGGTATAACATTGCTTTTTTCAGCCTCTTTCTTATTCCTCCCTGTCCTTTATTTCTTTTTCTCAGTCTGGCTGAGCATTTAGAAAATGTTTTAATATCTGATTAGTATTCTTCCTCAATCTATCCTATAAATGTTGTTCAGTCGCTAAGTCATGTCTGACCCTTCGTGATCCTGTGGACTGTATGTAACCTGCCAGGCTCCTCTGTCCATTGGATTCTCCAGGTAAAAATACTGGAGTGGGTTGCCATTTCCTTCTCCACAGAATCTTTCCCATCCAGGGATCAAACCTGTGTCTCCTGCATTGACAGGTGAACTCTTTACTACTGAACTACCAGGGAGGCCCATAAATGTTATTAGTGAGCACAATATTCTGTCCTTCCACCATCAAGAAAGAATTAGTGGAAATCTAGCAAAACTGATCAGGGAAATGGATATTAGTCATACTTTGGGGTTAATTTAAATACACAAAGCCACTACTCTTGACCTGGGCCTAGTGTTCTGGTGAAGAAATGCTGCTAGCTCCTGCTTGTAAGAATTACATGTTTTTATCTTTTATACTTTTACCTCGAAAGTATTCTTTTTCCTTCCTTTCTGCTCTTCCTCCCCTTTTTCCTTTTTCCGCCTCTTTTTTCTTCCCTTTACCCCTACAGCTCTCACCTGATCTCTGATTTTGTAACCTGGAAGGACCTTATTGGTAGTGGTGGTGGTGTTACAGCAGAGTTTTTTGCTACAGCATGTTGTAAATTAAGCTAGTGATAAGAATGAAGTTTGAAAAAAAAACCCCAAAGTTTGAGTCGTAGTAGACAGTCATGTAATACATAGTATTTATGTAGTACTTATAGTACTGNAGTGGTGGTGGTGTTACAGCAGAGTTTTTTGCTACAGCATGTTGTAAATTAAGCTAGTGATAAGAATGAAGTTTGAAAAAAAAACCCCAAAGTTTGAGTCGTAGTAGACAGTCATGTAATACATAGTATTTATGTAGTACTTATAGTACTGTGTCGGAGAAGGCAATGGCACCCCACTCCAGTACTCTTGCCTGGAAAATCCCATGGATGGAGGAGAATGGAAGGCTGCAGTCCATGGGGTCGCTGAGGGTCGGACACGACTGAGTGACTTCACTTTCACTTTTCCCTTTCATGCATTGGAGAAGGAAATGGCAACCCACTCCACTGTTCTTGCCTGGAGAATCCCAGGGATGCGGGAGTCTGGTGGGCTGCCATCTCTGGGGTCACACAGAGTTGGACACGACTGAAGCAACTTAGCAGTAGCAGTATAGTACTGTGTATTTTCAGACAGATCTTCTAGTAAAAATAACTTTAATAGAGAGCTTTATTAACTAAAATTATCATTAAAAATTTTCAGTGATTTTGTAATTTCATTGATATCTTGTTTTAAGCTGGAAAGTTTAGCAATGAAATCATAGGGATTGAATTCTGAGTGTGTTTTTATAGATTATTTGAACAAATATGTGTATATGTATTTATTAATATGAGTCCTAAACCAAAAGAACTTTGTAATGTGAAGTATGTTTTTTCCCTTCTTACCTCTAGTCATTCATGCTTTAGGGAGAGTTCTATTGGTTTGGACAGCCGACACTGCTGAAATAAGGAAAATGAATAAGGTCTTTGTTTCTTTTAGTTAAGCCCTTTGGAAATATGAGTTTAGCCCGCAGGAAATAGCTTGCAGCCAGGACTCAAGTATAGGGAGTGTAGTATACACACACGCACACACACACACCCCTCTTCACAGACGCTGGAAAACTAGCTCCACCAGTTTGAAAGAGGAGAAGTCAGCTCTTTTGATTTTTAACATCACATGAAAGGGTAACATACCAAGTTACCTGCAGGGCAGTGACAAGTGTCCTAAAAGGTAAGGTTAGAGGATCTTTAGAGCTCGAAGAAATATTTCCTAATGATACCCTCATATACAGTTCTTTTTGTTGTTTGGGATATTTGTGAGATGAGCTGTACGTTAAGGGAAAACTTTTGTTCAGCTCTTTCATATTTGAGGACAAATCAGAAGTAAAGACACTGTCTGTTTTGGTCTAAATATAAGGTTCTTCAAAGAAGAAATGAAAGTTCTTAGTTAATTAGAGAAAAGGTTATTTTTTTTTAATGAATTTTGAGTTCTGGCATGACTTACACAAATTTTTAAAACTCTTCTCTGAGTTATTGTGCCTTGACTATGGAAAATTTGTAATTGCTCTGCTGCTGGAAGTAAATTCCAGAAATTTTGTTTCTTTTGTTGGAGTAGACTGGTTGGTGAGCACATGTATGTCATTCTGATTCGTCTCTTAGGTTTGACTTTAAATGTCATTCTATGTATAGATAGATGAATTGAGGTCATTCCACTTGCAGAGTCTGGCTGTCTTAAAATTCTTCTCCGGAAGGTAAGAAAAAAACATTTCTCAGTAGTTTTTGTACCACTCTCTATTGAGGCAGCCTCAAATAGTAAAAGGAGCATGGGCTTTGGAGTTATATAAGACCTGCACTTCTGAATCCTGGCTTCACCAGCTTACTTTGGAGCTTGAATAAGATACTTAGTATTTCTGAGCATTTGTACATTGGTGATAACAAAAACCTGTCCTTCAGGGCTATAGTTAATATAAATTGTAAAGTATCAATGAAAGTGTGTAAAAGTGCCTAGTTTATAATGGGTGTTCCACAAATGGTAGCTATTAGTATAATCATACTATAGAGAGCTAGAATTGCTTTGAGTTGTTTTAAATTTGCATGGAAAAGATGCTGGTGGGAGTTCTGTGAATATTAATTAAAAAAATACTTGAGTGCCTGCTATGTGCACAGTGCAGTTGTTAGTACAGAGAAACATTAGTGATCATATTGTTGAATGCAAACAGGTATCTGTTTAAAGAACCTTATCTGCAAATGGCTGGGTGACTCTTTGCCAAATGCAAATACCTTAATACTATCTCACAACAACTATACGTTCAAAAAAAGGACAAATGATAAAGGGAGAAATATTGAGAAGGGGATGCTATTAGGGAGATATTAAAGAGTTCTCTTAGAGTCAACACAGTCCCTGAGTTTTGCTTACATCACTCCTTTAAACTTCAAGAATGATATCTGCATGTGGAACTAATTAAGCAAGGCATGTACACTTTTTGTTAATAGAAAGAGTTTTGCCCTCCAGCCCATTGAAGAAATAGTTAGCTAGGACCAAACTGTAGATCATACCTCCATAGTTGCATGAAAAGACCACACCTTCTAATTAAAAATAGGAGAAAACCACAGTAGATAGAGAAAATGTGGCCCAATCAAAAATCTCTGAATATAATAAATTATAGCAGGGTTTTTGGGCAAGGTTTTGACAATTTTTTGGACTCCAAAATCAATACAGGTGGTGACTGCAGCCATAAAATTAAAGAATGGTTGCTTCATGAAAGAAAAAGCTATGACCAACTTAGACAGCATATTAAAAAGTAGAGACATTACTTTGCTGACAAAGGTCCGTCTAGTCAAAGCTATGGTTTTTCCAGTAGTCATGTATGGATGTGAGAGTTAGACTGTAGAGAAAGCTGAGTGCCAAAGAACTGATGCTTTTGAACTGTGGTGTTGGAGAAGACTCTTGAGAGTCCCTTGGACTGCAAGGAGATCCAATCAGTCCATCCTAAAGGAAATCAGTCCTGAATATTCACTGGAAGGACTGATGCTGAAGCTGAAGCTCCAATACTTTGGCTAACTGATGCGAAGAACTGATTCATTTTGGAAAAGACCCTGATGCTAGGAAAGATTGAAGGCAGTGGGAGAAGAAGACAACAGAGAGAATTAGATGGTTGGATCGCGTCACCGACTGGATGGACCAGAGTTTGAGCAAACTCCGGGAGTTGGTTATGGACAGGGAAGCCTGGTGTGCTACAGTCCATGGGATCGCAAAGAATTGGACACGACTGAGCAACTGAACTGGACTGATAAGCAAGTTCTCCATTTCCTTGAAGGTGAAGTTGGTAGTCAAGATTTGAATTCTGTTTTGTGAGGAAAATGAAGATCTGTGAAGGGAGAGAGGAGACCTCAACATCTCTTTCACAGAGACCAATACATAATTAAGTATGACATTTAAAAATAAAACTATAAGCTCGTTAATTTCTGAAATAGACTTTGAAAACTTTGGTTTTAAGAACATATGATGACTACTTTTACTTTTGGGTAGTTGATGTTTTGCCCACAAAATGAGTAAAATGCTTTAAGAATAGATTATAACATACTTCATTTTAAACTTGAAAATTGAAATTGTTTATGCTTTATAAAGGTATGAAAACAACTTTCCTTTTGATAAAGTTGCTTTGCATTGCTTTCTAAAAAGCATATCGTGGGACTTTGCTGGTGGTCCAGTAGGGTAAGACTCCAGCCTGCCAATGCAGGGGGCCCAGGTTCGATCCCTGGTTAAGGGCTTGATCCCACATGCAGCAACTGGAGACCTGGCGTGAGTGAGTGAGTGAAGTCGCTCAGTCGTGTCCGACTCTTTGCGACCCCGTGGGCTGTAGCCCACCAGGTTCCTCCGTCCATGGGATTCTCCAGGCAAGAATACTGGAGTGGGTTGCCATTTCCTTCAGGGGATCTTCCCAACCCATGGATCGAACCCGGGTCTCCCGCATTGCGGGCAGATGCTTTAACCGCTGAGCTACCAGGGAAGCCCAAGAATACTGGAGTGAGTAGCCTGTCCCTTCGCCAGAAGATTTTCCCAGCCCAGGAATTGAACCGGGGTCTCCTGCATTGCAGGTGGATTCTTTACCAGCTGAGCTATCAGGGATTACTTAATGACCTAAAGAGAGTTAACCTTGCACGAGTTTAGGGGCTCATCAGCTGTTTGTTTTTATTTCTGTACCTTTGACTTCTTGTTAGTCATGCAAGTCTTCCCACTTGAGCTCAGCACATTTATTCTTTCAGTGGATTTATTTTCAAGGAAGGGACCACTTTTAGACTACAGAGGAACTAAAATTTTAAATTATGGTGTCAAGTTCATTAAGCACTTTACATGCATTTAATCTCATTTAAGGATGCTGTAGAGTACTTGCCATTATTTTCCTGTTTTACAAAAGAAATTTGTAAGATATTTAAATAACTTAATGAAGGACACCTTACTTTTTAACTGGCAGAGCACAAGGTTTCTTAATACAGAATCTGAAGTCTNTTATTTCTTTTTCTCAGTCTGGCTGAGCATTTAGAAAATGTTTTAATATCTGATTAGTATTCTTCCTCAATCTATCCTATAAATGTTGTTCAGTCGCTAAGTCATGTCTGACCCTTCGTGATCCTGTGGACTGTATGTAACCTGCCAGGCTCCTCTGTCCATTGGATTCTCCAGGTAAAAATACTGGAGTGGGTTGCCATTTCCTTCTCCACAGAATCTTTCCCATCCAGGGATCAAACCTGTGTCTCCTGCATTGACAGGTGAACTCTTTACTACTGAACTACCAGGGAGGCCCATAAATGTTATTAGTGAGCACAATATTCTGTCCTTCCACCATCAAGAAAGAATTAGTGGAAATCTAGCAAAACTGATCAGGGAAATGGATATTAGTCATACTTTGGGGTTAATTTAAATACACAAAGCCACTACTCTTGACCTGGGCCTAGTGTTCTGGTGAAGAAATGCTGCTAGCTCCTGCTTGTAAGAATTACATGTTTTTATCTTTTATACTTTTACCTCGAAAGTATTCTTTTTCCTTCCTTTCTGCTCTTCCTCCCCTTTTTCCTTTTTCCGCCTCTTTTTTCTTCCCTTTACCCCTACAGCTCTCACCTGATCTCTGATTTTGTAACCTGGAAGGACCTTATTGGTAGTGGTGGTGGTGTTACAGCAGAGTTTTTTGCTACAGCATGTTGTAAATTAAGCTAGTGATAAGAATGAAGTTTGAAAAAAAAACCCCAAAGTTTGAGTCGTAGTAGACAGTCATGTAATACATAGTATTTATGTAGTACTTATAGTACTGTGTCGGAGAAGGCAATGGCACCCCACTCCAGTACTCTTGCCTGGAAAATCCCATGGATGGAGGAGAATGGAAGGCTGCAATCCATGGGGTCGCTGAGGGTCGGACACGACTGAGCGACTTCACTTTCACTTTTCCCTTTCATGCATTGGAGAAGGAAATGGCAACCCACTCCACTGTTCTTGCCTGGAGAATCCCAGGGATGCGGGAGTCTGGTGGGCTGCCATCTCTGGGGTCACACAGAGTTGGACACGACTGAAGCAACTTAGCAGTAGCAGTATAGTACTGTGTATTTTCAGACAGATCTTCTAGTAAAAATAACTTTAATAGAGAGCTTTATTAACTAAAATTATCATTAAAAATTTTCAGTGATTTTGTAATTTCATTGATATCTTGTTTTAAGCTGGAAAGTTTAGCAATGAAATCATAGGGATTGAATTCTGAGTGTGTTTTTATAGATTATTTGAACAAATATGTGTATATGTATTTATTAATATGAGTCCTAAACCAAAAGAACTTTGTAATGTGAAGTATGTTTTTTCCCTTCTTACCTCTAGTCATTCATGCTTTAGGGAGAGTTCTATTGGTTTGGACAGCCGACACTGCTGAAATAAGGAAAATGAATAAGGTCTTTGTTTCTTTTAGTTAAGCCCTTTGGAAATATGAGTTTAGCCCGCAGGAAATAGCTTGCAGCCAGGACTCAAGTATAGGGAGTGTAGTATACACACACACACACACACACACACACCCCTCTTCACAGACGCTGGAAAACTAGCTCCACCAGTTTGAAAGAGGAGAAGTCAGCTCTTTTGATTTTTAACATCACATGAAAGGGTAACATACCAAGTTACCTGCAGGGCAGTGACAAGTGTCCTAAAAGGTAAGGTTAGAGGATCTTTAGAGCTCGAAGAAATATTTCCTAATGATACCCTCATATACAGTTCTTTTTGTTGTTTGGGATATTTGTGAGATGAGCTGTACGTTAAGGGAAAACTTTTGTTCAGCTCTTTCATATTTGAGGACAAATCAGAAGTAAAGACACTGTCTGTTTTGGTCTAAATATAAGGTTCTTCAAAGAAGAAATGAAAGTTCTTAGTTAATTAGAGAAAAGGTTATTTTTTTTAATGAGTTTTGAGTTCTGGCATGACTTACACAAATTTTTAAAACTCTTCTCTGAGTTATTGTGCCTTGACTATGGAAAATTTGTAATTGCTCTGCTGCTGGAAGTAAATTCCAGAAATTTTGTTTCTTTTGTTGGAGTAGACTGGTTGGTGAGCACATGTATGTCATTCTGATTCGTCTCTTAGGTTTGACTTTAAATGTCATTCTATGTATAGATAGATGAATTGAGGTCATTCCACTTGCAGAGTCTGGCTGTCTTAAAATTCTTCTCCGGAAGGTAAGAAAAAAACATTTCTCAGTAGTTTTTGTACCACTCTCTATTGAGGCAGCCTCAAATAGTAAAAGGAGCATGGGCTTTGGAGTTATATAAGACCTGCACTTCTGAATCCTGGCTTCACCAGCTTACTTTGGAGCTTGAATAAGATACTTAGTATTTCTGAGCATTTGTACATTGGTGATAACAAAAACCTGTCCTTCAGGGCTATAGTTAATATAAATTGTAAAGTATCAATGAAAGTGTGTAAAAGTGCCTAGTTTATAATGGGTGTTCCACAAATGGTAGCTATTAGTATAATCATACTATAGAGAGCTAGAATTGCTTTGAGTTGTTTTAAATTTGCATGGAAAAGATGCTGGTGGGAGTTCTGTGAATATTAATTAAAAAAATACTTGAGTGCCTGCTATGTGCACAGTGCAGTTGTTAGTACAGAGAAACATTAGTGATCATATTGTTGAATGCAAACAGGTATCTGTTTAAAGAACCTTATCTGCAAATGGCTGGGTGACTCTTTGCCAAATGCAAATACCTTAATACTATCTCACAACAACTATACGTTCAAAAAAAGGACAAATGATAAAGGGAGAAATATTGAGAAGGGGATGCTATTAGGGAGATATTAAAGAGTTCTCTTAGAGTCAACACAGTCCCTGAGTTTTGCTTACATCACTCCTTTAAACTTCAAGAATGATATCTGCATGTGGAACTAATTAAGCAAGGCATGTACACTTTTTGTTAATAGAAAGAGTTTTGCCCTCCAGCCCATTGAAGAAATAGTTAGCTAGGACCTAACTGTAGATCATACCTCCATAGTTGCATGAAAAGACCACACCTTCTAATTAAAAATAGGAGAAAACCACAGTAGATAGAGAAAATGTGGCCCAATCAAAAATCTCTGAATATAATAAATTATAGCAGGGTTTTTGGGCAAGGTTTTGACAATTTTTTGGACTCCAAAATCAATACAGGTGGTGACTGCAGCCATAAAATTAAAGAATGGTTGCTTCATGAAAGAAAAAGCTATGACCAACCTAGACAGCATATTAAAAAGTAGAGACATTACTTTGCTGACAAAGGTCCGTCTAGTCAAAGCTATGGTTTTTCCAGTAGTCATGTATGGATGTGAGAGTTAGACTGTAGAGAAAGCTGAGTGCCAAAGAACTGATGCTTTTGAACTGTGGTGTTGGAGAAGACTCTTGAGAGTCCCTTGGACTGCAAGGAGATCCAATCAGTCCATCCTAAAGGAAATCAGTCCTGAATATTCACTGGAAGGACTGATGCTGAAGCTGAAGCTCCAATACTTTGGCTAACTGATGCGAAGAACTGATTCATTTTGGAAAAGACCCTGATGCTAGGAAAGATTGAAGGCAGTGGGAGAAGAAGACAACAGAGAGAATTAGATGGTTGGATCGCGTCACCGACTGGATGGACCAGAGTTTGAGCAAACTCCGGGAGTTGGTTATGGACAGGGAAGCCTGGTATGCTACAGTCCATGGGATCGCAAAGAATTGGACACGACTGAGCAACTGAACTGGACTGATAAGCAAGTTCTCCATTTCCTTGAAGGTGAAGTTGGTAGTCAAGATTTGAATTCTGTTTTGTGAGGAAAATGAAGATCTGTGAAGGGAGAGAGGAGACCTCAACATCTCTTTCACAGAGACCAATACATAATTAAGTATGACATTTAAAAATAAAACTATAAGCTCGTTAATTTCTGAAATAGACTTTGAAAACTTTGGTTTTAAGAACATATGATGACTACTTTTACTTTTGGGTAGTTGATGTTTTGCCCACAAAATGAGTAAAATGCTTTAAGAATAGATTATAACATACTTCATTTTAAACTTGAAAATTGAAATTGTTTATGCTTTATAAAGGTATGAAAACAACTTTCCTTTTGATAAAGTTGCTTTGCATTGCTTTCTAAAAAGCATATCGTGGGACTTTGCTGGTGGTCCAGTAGGGTAAGACTCCAGCCTGCCAATGCAGGGGGCCCAGGTTCGATCCCTGGTTAAGGGCTTGATCCCACATGCAGCAACTGGAGACCTGGCGTGAGTGAGTGAGTGAAGTCGCTCAGTTGTGTCCGACTCTTTGCGACCCCGTGGGCTGTAGCCCACCAGGTTCCTCCGTCCATGGGATTCTCCAGGCAAGAATACTGGAGTGGGTTGCCATTTCCTTCAGGGGATCTTCCCAACCCATGGATCGAACCCGGGTCTCCCGCATTGCGGGCAGATGTTTTAACCGCTGAGCTACCAGGGAAGCCCGAGAATACTGGAGTGAGTAGCCTGTCCCTTCGCCAGAAGATTTTCCCAGCCCAGGAATTGAACCGGGGTCTCCTGCATTGCAGGTGGATTCTTTACCAGCTGAGCTATCAGGGATTACTTAATGACCTAAAGAGAGTTAACCTTGCACAAGTTTAGGGGCTCATCAGCTGTTTGTTTTTATTTCTGTACCTTTGACTTCTTGTTAGTCATGCAAGTCTTCCCACTTGAGCTCAGCACATTTATTCTTTCAGTGGATTTATTTTCAAGGAAGGGACCACTTTTAGACTACAGAGGAACTAAAATTTTAAATTATGGTGTCAAGTTCATTAAGCACTTTACATGCATTTAATCTCATTTAAGGATGCTGTAGAGTACTTGCCATTATTTTCCTGTTTTACAAAAGAAATTTGTAAGATATTTAAATAACTTAATGAAGGACACCTTACTTTTTAACTGGCAGAGCACAAGGTTTCTTAATACAGAATCTGAAGTCGGGTTTAAAAAACAAAAAACTTGTTAACATTAGGGATTGAGGTCTTTTTGTAATCAGAGGACAATGTTTATTCCTAAAGACCTGACGTCACAAAAGGAAAGATGAAGATGTGAGTGTTGAGAGTAAAGTAGTATAGTGTGAAATTGATGCTCTTTCTTCTTAGAGTGCTGGGTTAGCTGCTGTGTTGGGAGGTTGAGGGTTAATAACAGGCACGATATGGCCACTGTAGAGATCATTTAATTTCACATAGCTTTGTTTCTTTGTCTCAATAATAATGGAATGGAACATATTTTAAGGACTGCAATTAGATAAATATTAGTGAAAGTACCTCTGTCTTAAAAGGGGAAAAAGTGGAAGCAGTGAGATTTTATTTTCTTGGGCTCCAAAATCACTGTGGATGGTGCCATGAAAGTAAAAAGGTGCTTGTTACTTGGAAGGCAAGCTATGACAGACCTAGACAGTGTATTAAAAAGCAGAGACATCACTTCTGTCTAGTCAAAGCTATGATTTTTCCAGTTGTCATGTATGGATGGATGTGAGAGTTGGATCATAAAGAAGGCTGAGCACTGAAGAATTGATGTTTTTGAATTATGGTGCTGGAGAAGACTCTTGAGAGTCTCTTAGACAGCATAGAGATGAAGTCAGTCAGTTGTAAAGGAAATTGACCCTTAATATTCATCGGAAGGACTGATGCCGAAGCTCATTTAACCTACTTATATGATTATATTGAAATGCTGGATCATATATCTGTGTTTAGGCTGTCATATAATGTAATTATTAATATGTGGATTTAGGTCTGCCTTTTTTTTTTTCTGTTTGTTCCTCTGTTTCCCTTTGCTTGCCCTCTTGGATTATTAACACCTTTTTTTTTTTTTAGTTTTGCTTTTTTATCTGTTGTGCTTTTGGCTATATCTCTTTGCATAGGTTTTCTAGTGGTTGCTGTATGGGTTTCAGTATACATATTGAACTTTTCACACTCAGATTCATTATTTTACCACCTCAAGTAAAATATGGAAACCTTACTGTCACACAGTTTTCTCCTCCCTCTTCATGTTACAGTTGTTACATTTACATGCATTGAGAAGTCCCTGCAATGGTGTTAACATTTTTTTGCTTCTAACCATCAAGCATATTTTAAAGAACTCAAGAAGAGAAGAGTAGTCTATATGCTATTTACTATTTTTGTTTCTCTTTATTCCTAACGAATTGTTTCCTTCTGGTATTTCCATTCTGTCTGAAGAGCTTCCTTTAACAGTTCTTTTAGAGGAGGTCTGCTGGTCACGAGTTCTTCCCTTCAACTGAGAAGTCTTTATTTCATCTTAATTTCTGAATATTTTCTGTGATTATGGTATTTGGGGATGACAGCTTTTTATTCTCAGCACTTGAGATCATGTTTCTTCATTTCTTTTTAGCCTTCAAGGTTTGGAATTCAAAGTTGGCAACATTCCAGTTCTCTTGTAAGTGTGATCCTGCAGTGAAGTAGTGAAACTCCCCACCTTACCTCAGTCTCTTAATGGACTTTACTTCTGGCCTAGCGCCTGATGTATCCTGCCTAGTAGATACTTTGCACGTCGTATCCACTCAGTAATTAACTGGATGAATGAAACATAATATAGAGTAAAAGAGCCAATATTTTAATAATTTAATAAGTGTGGATGTAGAGTGGGTAGTGTTATTGTTTGTTTATATATAGTTCTCAGATTTTCAATGAGTATATATTACTTTTATGAAAATTTAGAACATATCATACTAATAACTTTGTTGCGTTTAGTCTTATTGGCTTTCATTTGTCATTTTTCAATGATTATTTTTTCACGTGCACTTTCGTTTTATTCTCTAAAATGTTAAAGGTGGTATTAGATGGCTTAGGTCATTTAAAACAGCCTAGAATGAAAGAAGCTTTTAAAAATATATTTTTAGAGTGTCTTTTGTTAGTTGGTATAGTTTTCTAACTTAGATGGCTATCGTCATTTAAATTCATTCCCCACAGAGCTGTCTGCATATCCTTTCAGTGGCCTTAGTGACGTGATGAACCTTGCCTAATTGTGGGAGTTGTGTAGGCTTTTTCTTTTTTCTTTGAGCTGTGTGACTACAGACGAGCAGTATTTAATGTAAGCTCCTGAATGTCCTGTCATTGTAGCTATTCTTATCCACAATAATAAATGGAAATTAATCATTGTCTGAACAGTAGTTGTTTTTGTAGAAAAGTGTTGAATTATTGAGAATTTTTTTAGGGGTCCCTTATTCAGTGCTGGATAGTGCAATTTAGAGGGGGTTGACATGCTTTAGCAAAAAATATTTGTCGACTTGTATATGTGTGTGTAAGTTTATAACATAAATGGAGATGTCTAGTTGCTAACTAGGAACTGAACAACATAAACAGTACTGATTATATTTTTCCACCTTCACAAATGAACCACTTAATTGGCATTTTTTTCACGTTCATGATCCAGAATTTAAAAACTTACTGTTTATTCTCAGTTGTCCTCATGTAAGAGTGTGGCATTTGGCATGAAATATTATGCAGCTGTACATAGGAAAATAACTATTTCTATGTGTTACTGTGGCGTGATCTTACAGTTAAGTGAGAAGAGCAGAGTGGAGAAAGAGTGTGAAATATCCTACTGTTTGAAGGGCGGGGATGTGAGTATGTATCCATTTACATTAAAACAGTATAAGAATAAAGCATAGACTGCAGCCATGAAATTAAAAGACGCTTACTCCTTGGAAGAAAAGTTATGACCAACCTAGATAGCACATTCAAAAGCAGAGACAATACTTGGCCAACAAAGGTCCATCTAGTCAAGGCTATGGTTTTTCCAGTGGTCATGTATGGATGTGACAGTTGGACTGTGAAGAAGGCTGAGCGCCGAAGAATTGATGCTTTTGAACTGTGGTGTTGGATGGAGAAGACTCTTGAGAGTCCCTTGGACTGCAAGGAGATCCAACCAGTCCATTCTGAAGGAGATCAGCCCTGGGTGTTCTTTGGATGGAATGATGCTGAAGCTGAAACTCCAGTACTTTGGCCACCTTATGTGAAGAGTGGACTCATTGGAAAAGACTGTGATACTGGGAGGGGTTGGGGGCAGGAGGAGAAGGGGACGACAGAGGATGAGATGGCTGGATGGCATCATGGACTCGATAGACGTGAGTCTAAGTGAACTCCGGGAGTTGGTGATGGACAGGGAGGCCTGGCGTGCTGCGATTCATGGGGTGGCAAAGAGTCAGACACGACTGAGCGACTGGACTGAAGGAAGGAGTGACTAGGGTAGAGGGAAAGCTGCCTCATTCTGTAGATTGAACTTTGGAACCATGTAAATATTTTATGTAATGAAATACATAAAGCAGAACTGAAAAATTGAAAATAAAATGAAGCAGATTAACTCATATGGATATCCTTGTAGCAGCAGTTCTCAAAATTTGTGTTCAGCAGATCCCTCTGTTGACATTTGCACTGATGGTGCCAAAGCACTATTGATAAAACTGCTTAGTCCTTAGTAGAAATCAAGGTAGTGACATTAAACTGTGCCTGGCCATCATCGCATTGTCACCGCCACACTCTCGCTAAGAATTTCCTTGATGAAGCAGTAAAAACGATTGTGTTCATAAAAAATCTTGATTCTCAGCTACATGTCTTTTTAGTACCCTCTGTGACAGAATGGAAAGCATGTAGAAAACACCTCTGTTGCTCACCGGATGCTATGACTGTTCTTAGAGAGGCCCGGGTCCAGGTGTGCTGTGTTTCTCACTGAGCTGGCTGCTTTTTTCTGGGAACACTGTTTTCACTTAAAAGATTGAATGACAGACCATTCAGAATTGGGATTTGGTAGACATTTTCTCGAAAATGGATGAAGTAAATTTGCTATTTCAAAGAAAACAGGAATTGTTGGAAATGGTAGAGTTTGGGCTCTTAAACAAAAATTAGAATTTTATAAAATTAGTAACAACCATTATGATTGTGAGAACTTACCTGGTACTCAAAACTTTTGTGGTGAGATTGATGGTAATAGTAATGAACAGGATGTATCAAAGTTACATAATAGAATACATCAACATTTAGTGGATATGTTTCCAGATGATCAATACATGATGTTAAAAAATGCAGAGTACAAGATAGACTTATTTCAAGTACAAGATAAAACAATAAATTTTAGTTTGACAGATTATAAAACTTTTATCTTTTTGGTTTCAGATTTCAGTATCCAGTTAGCCTTTAAAGAACTACTATTTGTTGAGTTTTGGTGTAGTATCGGAGAAGAATTATCATATCATCATCATCTGAAAGATTATTAAAATATCTTTTCCTTTTATACCTCCATATCTGTGCACAGTTAGATTTTCATATACTTCAACATAAATATCACAGTGGATCAAATGTGGAATGAAGGTTCATCCATCTTGTTTTATGATGGATATTAAAGATATTTGCAAAAAATGACAGTGTTACTGTTACCTCTTAATTCTTTTCAAGAGTAATTATTTTTTAATAAAATGTTAAGATGAGTTTATTGTTATTTTGAAATTAATATTAGAATTTCTCAGTATTCAAATATGGTAGATAACGGTAGATAAAACCTGCATAACAGAGGTCTTTGGAGAATCAATACTAATTTTTTAAAATAAGTTTTAAAGAAATATTTATAGCTGTGCTGGGCCTTTGCAGCGCACAGGCTCTTCGTTGCTGCTCGTGGACTTCTCTCTAGTTGCGGTGCATGGGCTTCTCATGTGATGGCTTCTTCTGTGGCAGAGCACAGGCTCTAGGGTAATGTGGGCTTCAGTAATTGTGGCTCATGGGCTTAGTTGCTCCTCGGGCTTAGTTGCTCCTCGACATGTGGAATCTTCCCGCACCAGGCATTGAGCCCATGTCCCCTTCATTGGCAGGTGGGTTCTTGACCACTGTAGCATCAGTTCAGTTCAGTCGCTCAGTTGTGTCCGACTCTTTGCGACCCCATGAATTGCAGCACGCCAGGCCTTCCTGTTCATTACCATCTCTCAGAGTTCACTCAGACTCACTCTCCATCGAGTCTGTGATGCCATCCAGCCATCTCATACTCGGTCGTCCCCTACTCCTCCTGCCCCCAACCCCTCCCAGTATCACAGTCTTTTCCAATGAGTCCACTCTTCGCATCAGGTGGCCCAAGTACTGGAGTTTCAGCTTTAGCATCATTCCTTCCAAAGAAATCCCAGGGCTGATCTCCTTCAGAATAGACTGGTTGGATCTCCTTGCAGTCCAAGGGACTCTCAAGAGTCTTCTCCAACACCACAGTGCAAAAGCATCAATTCTTNCCTAGAATGAAAGAAGCTTTTAAAAATATATTTTTAGAGTGTCTTTTGTTAGTTGGTATAGTTTTCTAACTTAGATGGCTGTCGTCATTTAACTTCATTCCCCACAGAGCTGTCTGCATATCCTTTCAGTGGCCTTAGTGACGTGATGAACCTTGCCTAATTGTGGGATTGTGTAGGCTTTTTCTTTTTTCTTTGAGCTGTGTGACTACAGACGAGCAGTATTTAATGTAAGCTCCTGAATGTCCTGTCATTGTAGCTATTCTTATCCACAATAATAAATGGAAATTAATCATTGTCTGAACAGTAGTTGTTTTTGTAGAAAAGTGTTGAATTATTGAGAATTTTTTTAGGGGTCCCTTATTCAGTGCTGGATAGTGCAATTTAGAGGGGGTTGACATGCTTTAGCAAAAAATATTTGTCGACTTGTATATGTGTGTGTAAGTTTATAACATAAATGGAGATGTCTAGTTGCTAACTAGGAACTGAACAACATAAACAGTACTGATTATATTTTTCCACCTTCACAAATGAACCACTTAATTGGCATTTTTTTCACGTTCATGATCCAGAATTTAAAAACTTACTGTTTATTCTCAGTTGTCCTCATGTAAGAGTGTGGCATTTGGCATGAAATATTATGCAGCTGTACATAGGAAAATAACTATTTCTATGTGTTACTGTGGCGTGATCTTACAGTTAAGTGAGAAGAGCAGAGTGGAGAAAGAGTGTGAAATATCCTACTGTTTGAAGGGCGGGGATGTGAGTATGTATCCATTTACATTAAAACAGTATAAGAATAAAGCATAGACTGCAGCCATGAAATTAAAAGACGCTTACTCCTTGGAAGAAAAGTTATGACCAACCTAGATAGCACATTCAAAAGCAGAGACAATACTTGGCCAACAAAGGTCCATCTAGTCAAGGCTATGGTTTTTCCAGTGGTCATGTATGGATGTGACAGTTGGACTGTGAAGAAGGCTGAGCGCCGAAGAATTGATGCTTTTGAACTGTGGTGTTGGATGGAGAAGACTCTTGAGAGTCCCTTGGACTGCAAGGAGATCCAACCAGTCCATTCTGAAGGAGATCAGCCCTGGGTGTTCTTTGGATGGAATGATGCTGAAGCTGAAACTCCAGTACTTTGGCCACCTTATGTGAAGAGTGGACTCATTGGAAAAGACTGTGATACTGGGAGGGGTTGGGGGCAGGAGGAGAAGGGGACGACAGAGGATGAGATGGCTGGATGGCATCATGGACTCGATAGACGTGAGTCTAAGTGAACTCCGGGAGTTGGTGATGGACAGGGAGGCCTGGCGTGCTGCGATTCATGGGGTGGCAAAGAGTCAGACACGACTGAGCGACTGGACTGAAGGAAGGAGTGACTAGGGTAGAGGGAAAGCTGCCTCATTCTGTAGATTGAACTTTGGAACCATGTAAATATTTTATGTAATGAAATACATAAAGCAGAACTGAAAAATTGAAAATAAAATGAAGCAGATTAACTCATATGGATATCCTTGTAGCAGCAGTTCTCAAAATTTGTGTTCAGCAGATCCCTCTGTTGACATTTGCACTGATGGTGCCAAAGCACTATTGATAAAACTGCTTAGTCCTTAGTAGAAATCAAGGTAGTGACATTAAACTGTGCCTGGCCATCATCACATTGTCACCGCCACACTCTCGCTAAGAATTTCCTTGATGAAGCAGTAAAAACGATTGTGTTCATAAAAAGTCTTGATTCTCAGCTACATGTCTTTTTAGTACCCTCTGTGACAGAATGGAAAACATGTAGAAAACACCTCTGTTGCTCACCGGATGCTATGACTGTTCTTAGAGAGGCCCGGGTCCAGGTGTGCTGTGTTTCTCACTGAGCTGGCTGCTTTTTTCTGGGAACACTGTTTTCGCTTAAAAGATTGAATGACAGACCATTCAGAATTGGGATTTGGTAGACATTTTCTCGAAAATGGATGAAGTAAATTTGCTATTTCAAAGAAAACAGGAATTGTTGGAAATGGTAGAGTTTGGGCTCTTAAACAAAAATTAGAATTTTATAAAATTAGTAACAACCATTATGATTGTGAGAACTTACCTGGTACTCAAAACTTTTGTGGTGAGATTGATGGTAATAGTAATGAACAGGATGTATCAAAGTTACATAATAGAATACATCAACATTTAGTGGATATGTTTCCAGATGATCAATACATGATGTTAAAAAATGCAGAGTACAAGATAGACTTATTTCAAGTACAAGATAAAACAATAAATTTTAGTTTGACAGATTATAAAACTTTTATCTTTTTGGTTTCAGATTTCAGTATCCAGTTAGCCTTTAAAGAACTACTATTTGTTGAGTTTTGGTGTAGTATCGGAGAAGAATTATCATATCATCATCATCTGAAAGATTATTAAAATATCTTTTCCTTTTATACCTCCATATCTGTGCACAGTTAGATTTTCATATACTTCAACATAAATATCACAGTGGATCAAATGTGGAATGAAGGTTCATCCATCTTGTTTTATGATGGATATTAAAGATATTTGCAAAAAATGACAGTGTTACTGTTACCTCTTAATTCTTTTCAAGAGTAATTATTTTTTAATAAAATGTTAAGATGAGTTTATTGTTATTTTGAAATTAATATTAGAATTTCTCAGTATTCAAATATGGTAGATAACGGTAGATAAAACCTGCATAACAGAGGTCTTTGGAGAATCAATACTAATTTTTTAAAATAAGTTTTAAAGAAATATTTATAGCTGTGCTGGGCCTTTGCAGCGCACAGGCTCTTCGTTGCTGCTCGTGGACTTCTCTCTAGTTGCGGTGCATGGGCTTCTCATGTGATGGCTTCTTCTGTGGCAGAGCACAGGCTCTAGGGTAATGTGGGCTTCAGTAATTGTGGCTCATGGGCTTAGTTGCTCCTCGGGCTTAGTTGCTCCTCGACATGTGGAATCTTCCCGCACCAGGCATTGAGCCCATGTCCCCTTCATTGGCAGGTGGGTTCTTGACCACTGTAGCATCAGTTCAGTTCAGTCGCTCAGTTGTGTCCGACTCTTTGCGACCCCATGAATTGCAGCACGCCAGGCCTTCCTGTTCATTACCATCTCTCAGAGTTCACTCAGACTCACTCTCCATCGAGTCTGTGATGCCATCCAGCCATCTCATACTCGGTCGTCCCCTACTCCTCCTGCCCCCAACCCCTCCCAGTATCACAGTCTTTTCCAATGAGTCCACTCTTCGCATCAGGTGGCCCAAGTACTGGAGTTTCAGCTTTAGCATCATTCCTTCCAAAGAAATCCCAGGGCTGATCTCCTTCAGAATAGACTGGTTGGATCTCCTTGCAGTCCAAGGGACTCTCAAGAGTCTTCTCCAACACCACAGTGCAAAAGCATCAATTCTTCGGCGCTCAGCCTTCAAGTCCAACTCTCACATCCATACATGATCACAGGAAAAACTGTAGCCTTGACGAGACGGACCTTTGTTGTCAAAGTAATGTCTCTGCTTTTGAATATACTATCTAGGTTGGTCATAACTTTTCTTCCAAGGAGTAAGTGTCTTTTAATTTCATGGCTGCAGTCACCATCTGCAGTGATTTTGGAGCCCCAAAATATAAAGTCTGACACTGTTTGCACTGTTTCTCCATCTATTTCCCATGAAGTGATGGGATCGGATGCCATGATGTTCGTTTTCTGAATGTTGAGCTTTAAGCCAACTTTTTACTTCTCCTCTTTCACTTTCATCAAGAGGCTTTTTACGTCCTCTTCACTTTCTGGCATAAGGGTGGTATCATCTGCATATCTGAAGTTATTGATATTTCTCCCTGCAATCTTGATTCCAGCTTGTGTTTCTTCCACTCCAGCGTTTCTCATGATGTACTCTACATAGAAGTTAAAGAAGCAGGGTGACAATATACAGCCTTGACGTACTCCTTTTCCTATTTGGAACCAGTCTGTTGTTCCATGTCCTGTTCTAACTGTTGCTTCCTGACCTGCATACAGATTTCTCACGAGGCAGGTCAGGTGGTCTGGTATTCCCATCTCTTTCAGAATTTTCCACAGTTTATTGTGATCCACATCGTCAAAGGCTTTGGCATAGTCAATAAAGCAGAAATAGATGTTTTTCTGGAATTCTTTTGCCTTTTCCATGATCCAGTGGTTGATGGCAATTTGATCCCTGGTTCCTCTGCCTTTTCTAAAACCAGCTTGAACGTCAGGAAGTTCACAGTTCACGTATTGCTGAAGCCTGGCTTGGAGAATTTTGAGCATTACTTTACTAGCATGTGAGATGAGTGCA
>SJYW01016374.1:586774-628413 GCA_006410735.1 Raphicerus campestris | reverse complement strand
ACTGTGATATTGAATGGTTTGCCTTGGAAACGAACAGAGACCATTCTGTCGTTTTTGAGATTGCATCCAAGTACTGCATTTCGGACTCTTTGTTGACCATGATGGCTACTCCATTTCTTCTGAGTGATTCCTGCCCGCAGTAGTAGATATAATGGTCATCTGAGTTAAATTCACCCATTCCAGTCCATTTTAGTTCACTGATTGCTCGAATGTCGACGTTCACTCTTGCCATCTCTTGTTTGACCACTTCCAATTTGCCTTGATTCATGGACCTGACATTCCAGGTTCCTATGCAGTATTGCTCTTTACAGCATCAGACCTTGCTTCTATCACCAGTCACATGCAGAACTGGGTACTGTCCCTGCTTTGGCTCCATCCCTTCATTATTTCTGGAGTTTTTTCTCCACTGATCTCCAGTAACTTATTGGGCACCTACTGACCTGGGGAGTTCCTCTTTCAGTATCCTATCATTTTGCCTTTTCATACTGTTCATGGGGTTCTCAAGGCAAGAATACTAAGTGGTTTGGCATTCCCTTCTCCAGTGGACCACGTTCTGTCAGCCCTCTCCACCATGACCCACCCATCTTGGGTTGCCCTGCAGGCATGGCTTGGTTTCATTGAGTTAGACAAGGCTGTGGTCCTGGTGTGATTAGATTGACTAGTTTTCTGTGAGTATGGTTTCAGTGTGTCTGCTGTCTGATGCCCTCTTGGAACACCTACCATCTTACTTGTGTTTCTCTTACCTTGGGCGTGGGGTATCTCTTCACTGTATCATGAGGGAAGTCAAATACTTATTTTTTTACTTTAAAAACTTTAATTAGAAAATATACATAGCATAAAACTTCCTTTTATACTGTTTTAAGGTATACAGTTTAGTAGCCTTAAGTACGTTCACAGTGTTACATAGCCACCCAAGTGCAGAGCTAGATTTCCAGAGCTAGAGTAGCTTCTACATATTTCATATAAGTGGCATTGTACGATATTTGTCCTTCTGTGTCTGACTTATTTCACTTAGCATAATGTTTTCAAGGACCATCTATATTGTAGCATATATAAAATTTTTATTCTTTTTATCGTTGAAAAAATTCCACTGTGTGTACCATATACAATATAGGAAGATTAAAAAATGTAACTATTATTGATAATTTAAATAGCAGATTTGCTGATTAAATAGTAAATCATATGGTATGAATATAAATATCTATAGAATGTGAATTATGGAGCCTCTTTCCCTTTTATTTTTTGTAATTTAGGGAAGGAGAATTTCAACCTGGTATATGAAATTCTGAGTCATTGATTTGAAGTAACCTGTTAGTCATTTAGCTCTTACTTTCCTCATTATGTTAACAGTACTGGCTTCATAAAAGGTTAATTTCCTTGAGTGCATAAGCTTTGTTTTTTTAAAAACTGTTAATTATTACCTACACCAGAGTCATTCTTTCTTTAAGCTTGCATTATAACTTTTGTAACATCTTTATTGAAGGCTGTATCAGTTTTACTATCAATAATTTTATCCCTGTTACTTTGTTGACCTGGAACCTAACACAGTGGCTGGTACATAACAGCTACTTAACAAATATTTGTATAATAACAGACATTCTAGAATTATTTTTGTAGATTATATCCCTAACGTCATCCATCATTGGTAGATTTTGCTAGTTTCATTCTTATAAGGCTTCTTGAGTTTTATTTAACTTTGTTCCTATATATTAACAAAGATTAGGCTTTTACTTTCAAAACCTTTAAAGTTTTCAGTGCTATCATGCCATGTTTTTAACCTTTATTAAGCAGTAGAGCCAAACTTTTACTCAAGGCCGTCATTTCCTGGCTTCTGTGTTTATGAATCAGATTGCAACTATTCCTTTAACTTTGGATTTGTGGTTTCTTGAACTACTTTAAGTGATGCAAAAGATGACTCTTGTAGGCGTTTCCTCTCTTTTAAAAGTGTATTTGGTGTTTTATTATAAACACATTTTCTCCAAGGAAACTTCTGTAAAATCTCACTTCATCATCACCTAGGAATGAAATCCCATCTACATCCACTGACGCCTGTGTGTTTTATCATTTATTACTCATGTGTGTTGGTTTTTACTTATTTAGTTTTTCAAAATGTTCCAGAGTTTTTGAAGTAACTGCATTCTGACTCAATGTCTTGCTGATTACTAGACATTTCCCTTTAGGTAACTCTCCACCCACACTGGACTTGTAAGTGTCGCCCTGCCATTGGTCCCCTCTGGCCAAGGGTACATGAATAAGTGTCACATGCATGTGGTATTGCTTGTCAGAGAGTAGAATTCCAAGACTTCCTCTGTACATAGAACGGTTAAGCTTGCGTGCTCCTGGGCAGAGGAATGGTCTTTGGGACAGTTCTGCTTCCACCTAATTGTTATGGCAGAGATCAGGACACATCGCTTTGCTGTCTATGCAGTGAGGCCTCAGAAACGGCTCTCCCCAGCTTGACAGGTATGATAACAGGGGCGATCATTTGTGGGAGGGTAGATAACCACAGTAATCAAGCATGAAAGAGATTCAAAAAAATTTGTACTGCTGTTGTTGTTAAATCTTCATTCTTGGCCAGTGAAGCTAGCTTCATGTGTCTTTTCCCTGGTGGAGCCTTGGTAATGAAAGAATAAATGAATAATGTGCAGTATTTTTTAGTTTTATGATATGTGTGGCTTGATACTGAGGACAATTGAATGATTTATCCAACCACCCTGCATAGTTTTTAAAAGCACTATTAAAAAGTATTAGCTTCCTTAGGGATTTGCCTGGTGGTTTAGTGGTTAGACTCCGTACTTTTACTTCCATGGGCCCATCTGGGTTTAACTCCTGCTTGGGGAACTAAGAGCCTTCAAGCCACGTGGCATGGCAAAAAAAAAAAAGTATTAGTTTTTAAGAATATGCAGTCAGACAGAGTAGAATTCTGGCAAGGTAAGTGTTTATAAAAATGCCTGGAAATGCCTGCTAAACTGAAAATTTTTTATTAGCTTCTCCAATTAATAACTGACAAATTTCTACTTAAACTGATGAAATTTATTGAATGACTAATTGGTAAAAGTATTTATGATAAAATTAAACATTAAATTTAGGAATTATCTGTGAATTTGAGTTTCAGTCTTATTTAATCCTGATAATTTTCTGTACAAGATACTCTTTCTAGTTTTACCTTATTTTTATTGTATCCTACAGGCATATCAGTAGAAAAAAATGACCTTTTCTTAATAGTCATAATATATTTCTGCTGGGACCTATTTCTGGGTTCCATATTCCATAAGTAAAAATTAGAGTCTTCTGTGGCCTCATTGTGAGTCCATGATGTGCCTCCATTATCGTGATTAATGAAGGATAACTTGCTGTCTTAACATTGTTCAAAAATAAAACATCCCCAGCCTGCGCATGAACCGTCCAGATTTGTCTGCCTGAAGCTGCCAAGGAAAGGAGCATAGGCTGGCTCTACTGGCTAACACCGTGGCATTTACTTTCTATAGGCCCCCCTCCCTTTTTGTCTTCATTCTGTAACTTTTTCGCCTCCATTTAGCTCTTTAACTCCTTATGGTTGAAAACATGTTCATTCTCAAGAAAATGTTAGGATGTTTCTTGTCTTTGGAAAATTTGCTCTTTTGTTTGGTGCTAGTGGGTAAGATGGTGTTTAAGTGGATATCCTGTGCAGGCAGATTGTACAGGAAACTGACCCTTAGTTCTGTGAGAACAAAAGAGTAAGTGGGAAGAAAGAAGAAAGGAAGGAAATAAGATCTTTGGACTTGACCAAAAAGACTGTAAAAACCAGAGATGGGAAGAAGGGGATTGGAGAATAAAAAGGATTGTTTTCCAAGTTATGTTTCTTTTTGTACTTTGGGCTCTGAAATGATTGTCTTCCTGTATTTATTATTTTGTATATTTGAGAAAGGTACAGTATTGTTCGGCATGTGTATATGTTTTAAGTTTTCATAAAATCGTGCTGAAGGTCTCATTCTCTTTTCTCCTTTTGTCACTTAACATGGTTTTAAGAGGCTGACTTGCCTTTAAAAATCCTCCTTTGAGTTTGATGGAGTTCCTCTCCAGTACAGATGAATCACATGTCATAGACATATCCTTGCATTTTGACAGTCTGTCATTCTACTGTCATCAGTGCAAAATCCAGTTTAAATGTGCTCATCTAACTTAAATGCTTTCTTTTCTCTGAAACTTTTTCTGACTGCAGAGTTTTGTCTTCTGTCCTCTCAGTGTATACTCTGTAAGTATAGCAGAATGTGTGATTCATTTATTCAATAAATTGTTTTTGAGAGTCTCTCATATGCAGTAACTGTTCTGGGTCTTGGAATTAATCAGTGTACAAAGCAGATAAAAAATACCTGTCCCCATAAAACTGATGTTCTAATGGGATGGGATAATAGCTCACATGAATAGCCACCAGGGAAGCCCATATATATGATGATAGACAAGTAAATTGCATTTTGGGGGGTGATAAGATCAATGGAGAGAAATTAGTAAAGGAGACATAGGGGATGTGGAACTGTTGTCAGGAACAGATGCATTTTAAAGTAGGATGGTTAGAGAATGCTATACCAAGAGGGGGAGCATTTGAGTGAAGGGTCATGTCGGTGGCTTAGGGAAGGATGTTTTGAGCAGGTGGAAAAGCCAGTTCAAAGGTCCTGAGGTGGGAGTGTGCCTGCCTTGTTCAGGTAACGGCAGGGAGGCCAGTAGTCAGAATGAAGTAGGGAAGGAACAGTAGGAAGATGAATTGGCCAAAGGCCCTCGTAAGGACTTTAGCTTTTTATTCTAAGATAGGGAGCCGTCAAAGGGTTTCAAGTTTGGTCATCCTAGTTTATTTCAGTGTATAATACAGCTGTTTCTATTCGCTATGATTATGTGCTTAAACAAGAAGCAAGATAACTGTTTCAGATTATCTTTTCAGGACATTTGGACATATCTTCAGGTTTGTTGTAACTTTCATAATGTAAAATGATTTAATTAGCTGTGAAAATTAAACATATTCTTTTTAAGAGGAGGAAGGAATGTAAAGAAGTGAAATAAACTGTTAGGAAAGCATCTGACCTACAAGAGGAATTTCTGTCTATAGAATATAGACAGCTATGAAGCCATTTAAAAGACACTGGTTAATGCTATTTTAAAAGATACCTCACTGTTTCATGTCACTTATATTTTTGTGAAACTTAGTTATTCATTCAGTCAAAATTACTGAACACATATTATGTGACTCTTGCTAGAAAAAAAGATAAAGTTCTTATGCCAAGAAGCACATTGTAAAGTTGGGGAAATCAACAGAAGTTGAAGATAAAAATAAGAGGTATTACTCTAGCAAGTATAATGTATGTGAGGCTTCCAAGGGGAGGTTACATTGAAGTTGAGTGTATTTAAAATGAATAGAAGTCAGCCTGTCAAAAAAAAGAAAAAAGAGAAATGAGTTCACATCCTGGAAAGATAGGACTATGTGAACAAAGGCAGAAAGGTAGGAAGCATCATGGTGGTTGTTCAAATTTAAAATTCAAGGTGTGGAATGGGAGAGAAGGGAAACTGGAGAAGTATTAATAGGTGGAGCTCTGATTATAAGAGACCTTGAGGGCCTTGTTAAAAGAGATTTTTAGCTTGATGGTGAACTATTGAAGTATGTTAAGAAGAGTGACATGGTCAAATTTTTGTCTTAAATAGATCACTTTGCCAGCTGTTTGGAGGATGAATTTGAGGGAGACAAGACTGGAGGCAGTAGTCCAGGTGAGAGATGTTGGGAATCTGAACTAAGACGTTGGCAGTACAGGTGGAAAGGAGGGAGTGGATTGGAAAATAAAACCACATATATGATAAAACCAAGTTGAAATTAAAAATGAGCGAAAGAGAGGGAGACATACTAAAAAAGAATTGTTATACGACAGAGGCAGTTGCATAGTGGCAGAGTGCCACTGAAACCCATTTTTAGTGACCAAGAAAATTGCTGCTGAAAGCACAGTGTGTTTTTGGTATGATTATCCTGAACTGTGAGAAGCAGGTGATCTTTAACCATCNTGTTAGGATGTTTCTTGTCTTTGGAAAATTTGCTCTTTTGTTTGGTGCTAGTGGGTAAGATGGTGTTTAAGTGGATATCCTGTGCAGGCAGATTGTACAGGAAACTGACCCTTAGTTCTGTGAGAACAAAAGAGTAAGTGGGAAGAAAGAAGAAAGGAAGGAAATAAGATCTTTGGACTTGACCAAAAAGACTGTAAAAACCAGAGATGGGAAGAAGGGGATTGGAGAATAAAAAGGATTGTTTTCCAAGTTATGTTTCTTTTTGTACTTTGGGCTCTGAAATGATTGTCTTCCTGTATTTATTATTTTGTATATTTGAGAAAGGTACAGTATTGTTCGGCATGTGTATATGTTTTAAGTTTTCATAAAATCGTGCTGAAGGTCTCATTCTCTTTTCTCCTTTTGTCACTTAACATGGTTTTAAGAGGCTGACTTGCCTTTAAAAATCCTCCTTTGAGTTTGATGGAGTTCCTCTCCAGTACAGATGAATCACATGTCATAGACATATCCTTGCATTTTGACAGTCTGTCATTCTACTGTCATCAGTGCAAAATCCAGTTTAAATGTGCTCATCTAACTTAAATGCTTTCTTTTCTCTGAAACTTTTTCTGACTGCAGAGTTTTGTCTTCTGTCCTCTCAGTGTATACTCTGTAAGTATAGCAGAATGTGTGATTCATTTATTCAATAAATTGTTTTTGAGAGTCTCTCATATGCAGTAACTGTTCTGGGTCTTGGAATTAATCAGTGTACAAAGCAGATAAAAAATACCTGTCCCCATAAAACTGATATTCTAATGGGATGGGATAATAGCTCACATGAATAGCCACCAGGGAAGCCCATATATATGATGATAGACAAGTAAATTGCATTTTGGGGGGTGATAAGATCAATGGAGAGAAATTAGTAAAGGAGACATAGGGGATGTGGAACTGTTGTCAGGAACAGATGCATTTTAAAGTAGGATGGTTAGAGAATGCTATACCAAGAGGGGGAGCATTTGAGTGAAGGGTCATGTCGGTGGCTTAGGGAAGGATGTTTTGAGCAGGTGGAAAAGCCAGTTCAAAGGTCCTGAGGTGGGAGTGTGCCTGCCTTGTTCAGGTAACGGCAGGGAGGCCAGTAGTCAGAATGAAGTAGGGAAGGAACAGTAGGAAGATGAATTGGCCAAAGGCCCTCGTAAGGACTTTAGCTTTTTATTCTAAGATAGGGAGCCGTCAAAGGGTTTCAAGTTTGGTCATCCTAGTTTATTTCAGTGTATAATACAGCTGTTTCTATTCGCTATGATTATGTGCTTAAACAAGAAGCCAGATAACTGTTTCAGATTATCTTTTCAGGACATTTGGACATATTTTCAGGTTTGTTGTAACTTTCATAATGTAAAATGATTTAATTAGCTGTGAAAATTAAACATATTCTTTTTAAGAGGAGGAAGGAATGTAAAGAAGTGAAATAAACTGTTAGGAAAGCATCTGACCTACAAGAGGAATTTCTGTCTATAGAATATAGACAGCTATGAAGCCATTTAAAAGACACTGGTTAATGCTATTTTAAAAGATACCTCACTGTTTCATGTCACTTATATTTTTGTGAAACTTAGTTATTCATTCAGTCAAAATTACTGAACACATATTATGTGACTCTTGCTAGAAAAAAAGATAAAGTTCTTATGCCAAGAAGCACATTGTAAAGTTGGGGAAATCAACAGAAGTTGAAGATAAAAATAAGAGGTATTACTCTAGCAAGTATAATGTATGTGAGGCTTCCAAGGGGAGGTTACATTGAAGTTGAGTGTATTTAAAATGAATAGAAGTCAGCCTGTCAAAAAAAAGAAAAAAGAGAGATGAGTTCACATCCTGGAAAGATAGGACTATGTGAACAAAGGCAGAAAGGTAGGAAGCATCATGGTGGTTGTTCAAATTTAAAATTCAAGGTGTGGAATGGGAGAGAAGGGAAACTGGAGAAGTATTAATAGGTGGAGCTCTGATTATAAGAGACCTTGAGGGCCTTGTTAAAAGAGATTTTTAGCTTGATGGTGAACTATTGAAGTATGTTAAGAAGAGTGACATGGTCAAATTTTTGTCTTAAATAGATCACTTTGCCAGCTGTTTGGAGGATGAATTTGAGGGAGACAAGACTGGAGGCAGTAGTCCAGGTGAGAGATGTTGGGAATCTGAACTAAGACGTTGGCAGTACAGGTGGAAAGGAGGGAGTGGATTGGAAAATAAAACCACATATATGATAAAACCAAGTTGAAATTAAAAATGAGCGAAAGAGAGGGAGACATACTAAAAAAGAATTGTTATACGACAGAGGCAGTTGCATAGTGGCAGAGTGCCACTGAAACCCATTTTTAGTGACCAAGAAAATTGCTGCTGAAAGCACAGTGTGTTTTTGGTATGATTATCCTGAACTGTGAGAAGCAGGTGATCTTTAACCATCATGGTATAAAGATCACCTATTTGTTTAGTGTCACTAAATTTAGGAACCACAAAGCCTTGAAGAAGAAACCAGGTCTTACAAGGCTTCAACCATTACAGGTGATAGAAACTCAATAAATCATGTCCATTGCCGGCAGTGTTTTCTAGAGTCCTAATTAAGTTACAGTATTTTATTAAAAATGTATGAAAAGAAAAGGAAAAATTATGTTTTTATTAAAACAATTAGCAGTAGAAAGCTGTTGCGTTATAGACTGTACATGGTAGTACAAAGGTATCTTGGGATGCCAAGAATATTTTGCATTAAACCAAAATACTTTTCTGCTTAGTAGATAATTTTAGGATATTTTTTTTTCTAAAAGCACTATCTCTCTAATTTTCTATATGTAAATGGAAGGCCTGGATTAATACAATCTATACATATTTCTTAGAATCCCTGTTATCTTTTGTGAAATTTGTTTAATATGAAGATAGTAAGGGGAGAAAGGTACTTTGGGAGGACTTAACTTCACTTATAAAACATAACTATTCTTTCTTAAAACCACCATCATCTAGACAAAATATCTTATATGTTTTATAAAATGAACTGGCCTTTCTTTCTGAGGTTCTTTTTTTTTTTTATTTTGAGGAAACTGTTTCCTATTCGTTTACCTCTGATTTTGGTTCATGCATAAACATCACAGCTAAATGCTCATTTTGTGTTCTTTTCTCTGTCTTATTATGTTTTCAACAAGTAGATTTCTCTCCTGCTTAGGAGACATGCCATCTGCTCTTTCTTCATGACTCCACAACCACGTGTACAGTTTTGCTCCTTGCTGGAGGCATCATTATAATGCCAACAGCTAAAATATTGTCTATATACTGAATTCAAATGAATTTCCAACTGTTGGACTTAGTGTAAACTCCTTTCTCTTTATGTCTTTCAGAAGCCTTGCACCGCCCCTATGGTTGTGATGTTGAGCCCCAGGCCCTGAATGAAGCCATCAGGTGGAGCTCCAAGGAGAACCTGCTCGGAGCCACCGAGAGTGACCCTAATCTCTTTGTTGCACTTTATGATTTTGTAGCAAGTGGTGATAACACACTCAGCATCACTAAAGGTGAGCTTCTATGTAACGTCCTCTCACTTGTCAGTTGTTATTAGTGGTTAAGAAATAATGGGATCTATTCTGGCTTCTGCCTCTGACTGGAATTAGGTAGGTAATGTGGGCCCAGGTACCTCTGGTTCATTCTCTTTTTAAAACCTTTATAGGGGATAATGCCACCTTATCTAATTCATAGGGTTTTTATTAAGGCTAAAATGAGACAAAGTACATTAGAAAAAAACCACTGCGCAATATATACATAAACTCAACTCCTTCTCAAGATTCTGTTCTGTAGGTAATATGCCAGCCTCTGTCTGCCACAAAGGTGAGGTTTACCGTACACCTCTCTGCAGTGGACTGTGGCTCCCTAAGAGGAGGCAGGTTTCCAGGCCCAAGTGCTACTCTTAAGGGTCGTTCGTGGGCTGACTTCCTGTGAGAACCACTCATCACCAGTCTATGTTGAGATTAAGAACTTGTGCTCAAAATGTAAAACAACTACATTGCTAAGTACACTTGCTATTTAGTTCAGCTGACATTTCTTTTTTTATAACAAAACTGCAGAAAGTGGTCCAGTGATTCACACTCTGGCACAGGCATCTTGCCTTGCTGTGGACCTGCTTTGGGTCCACTGGCCTAGACAGCTTAGCTCTCATTTGTGTTTTATGGGTTAGTGAAAGGACGGGCAGGAAGGGTTTCTGTTGCAATAACACTCACAACAGAGCAGCAGTACTGTTTTCAGTAGTAAATTCTTAACAGAGAGAACACCAAGAACATAATCGTGTGAAAACCATCCATTACTGGTTTTCTGAACGAGGACAGAAAATGTGGAATTTTTGTGAGAAAGAAATAGGAGTGTGGTGCATTATCATTGTATATATGAGTTGGATTGCTAATCTGCTTATATTTTTCTTGTCTTCTGAATTTATGAAAGCTTCCTACTAGGAAAAAAAAAGATTCTGGATAATTTTTAGCTACGTGAAAGTGTAAATTAAATGATTCTTTGTCAAACAATACTTTTCATATTTGTGAGGTTTGCAATGAGATAGTAAATGAGAGTGGATCACCAGATTAAGAAGACAGGTCTCCACTCAAGGAATGTTACCCTGAAATAAAATATTTTTATTCATCAATTTTTACAATCCAGCCAGATTCATCAAAAGCAGAAATCCTTAAAACTGAGTTTCTGGGGTATATGTATGTCCCAGAGTGGGGATGATGGTATGTATACATGCATTTGATGGCATTTGTTTGTGTGTAGGACTGTGTTTTATGATGGGAGGAAAATTTTACGCAGATTTAGGGTACAGGACTTGAAGTATTTTATACTTTGTGTGGTAGGTAGTCTCTTTGGGCTGCAACACAGTCTTTTACTTTAGGCGCTTCAGTGGGAAAGTTGGTGAAGGTGACTCAGAACATTCTTTCCTAGATCCAGTTTTCATGTCAGTATTTTCCAAGATTGCTCAGTCACCAGGACTACATTGATAAAGAAAGCCTTTTGATTCTGCCTGTAGTGCAGTAAACCTGGGTTTGATCCCTGAGTTGGTAAGATCCCCTGGAGAAGGGAATGACTACCTGCTCCAGTATTCTGGCCAGGAGAATTCCATGGACTGTATAGTCCAAAACCTATGAAATGCCAGGTTTTTAATCCAGGTTCTTATTTTTAATTTAATATAAAATGTCATGCTAAAGAGAATTTTTTTATTTTAAAAGACTAAATATTTTTAAAATTAAATAACAATACTTTCTTTCTTTGAAGGCAATATTTTGCTTGAATTAAAAAGTTAGGTTTCCTCTGGCGATAGGGTCAATGTTTATTCCACTGTTAATCTTCATGGTACTCAAAACTTCCAAAGTGGAAAATTCTCCTCCTAACTGCCAAAAAAGAAAAACAAATAGCCCAAAACCTAGTGTTCAACTATATCCTGATTATAATGACCTGTCATTATCAGTTCTTTGTAAGGAAGAATACTGTATTGGTAAAGAACTTAATCTTCTCATTTTCTTAAGAGTGTTAGAGAAACGCTGCAGACTAACAAGTCTTACATAGCTTTTCTGACAGCACTGAGATTCCTTTTCCCTGCAGCTATGATTGGGCCGTATTTATCAGCACCCGTGTGCGTTTCCACCACCACACGTACACTATCTACCTATACGTGTGTATATTTTCTGTGTGTGTGTGTGTGTGTGCATGCACATGTGCACATACCCATGTTTTTTCTCACTGAATGTCTCACAACCCAGGGTCTTGAGTGAGATAGTAGGGGCAAATAGAAAGTCATACTATGGGAAACATTTCTGTAGACCACTGAAGAAAGATGACTGGCAGAATAATAATTTTGAGTTTCTCCAGAACAGTCTTTGCTTGATAAGTACTGGGCCACATGCTTTTGATTGCTGTGGCTTCCTTCTGTTCTCTGACACTGAGAGGTGGATGTGAACTCTACAGGAAGGCTTGCATCTCTCAGATATGGGGGTGTAAGGCCTTATAAGGATTTATATTTTTTTTATGACCTTGCCATGCAGCATGTGGGATCTTAGATCAGGGATCAAATCCATGCCCCCATGTGTTGGGAGCATGGAGTCCTAACCACGGAACTGCCAAGGGGAGTCCCAGGACTCTTTAAATTGACATTCACTGATGATAATCTCCCACCTTTGCCACTTTGCCTGGGCTGCAAGTACAGGGGAAGGGTGCATGCTTAGGAAGTCCGAAGTTGACACTCACAACTTCATTCAAGAAATCAAGAACATTGAAATTGATAGCAAAGATACTCTGAGTAACTTGAGTCTTAGGCTCCAACTTTAGACTCAACTTCTCTTTGCCACACACTAATTTGAGAGGAGCAGATAGGGGATTCATTTGTTATGGGGAGTGGGAGGGAAATTATTTTAAAACTTGAGTCCTGGAAAAGATTGTGCTTTTGAGGTCCTGACTACCGACTCCTACCTCCTCACTTTTCTTTCTGAAATATCGCTGATAGCTTTATGGTCTGTGCTTTTTTGTTTTTGCACTGATGGTTTTTGTAGCCTTGTTGCCAACTGAAATTTAGAAGTAGCTTTGTGTTTTACATGTCTAATCCCTAATCCTTGATTGCAGTTAGCATTGAACCATATATATGTTCTGTGACAGACTCTTTTGAGGAAAAAGTTAATTTCATTTTTTTTTGAGGAGTGAGACCATGACATCTGAGTGACCTTTTAATCTTTGTGTGCTACCTTAGTTACGTATATGGAGTTTCCTATAGTAGAAAAGCTTTTGAAACCCTATTGATAATGACAGAAAAACGTTTCTAAGTATGCTTCTTTTGTTTAAGCTATAAGCTAAAAATATCAATCAGGCTATGATGATAGCAAAGTTCATTATCATTATCTTTAAAAAAAACTGTATTGGTTTAAAAGTTCCTGATTCATTTTTTCACTGAATTTCAAGCTTGACAGTAGACTGCTTCTGTTTCAGATAAAGTCTTACATCTTTTCTTTCCCTCTGTGATGATCTCCTGGCCAGGTGAAAAGCTCCGAGTCCTTGGTTACAACCAGAATGGTGAGTGGAGCGAAGTTCGCTCTAAGAATGGCCAAGGCTGGGTGCCGAGCAACTACATCACCCCTGTGAACAGCCTGGAAAAACATTCCTGGTACCATGGACCTGTGTCTCGCAGTGCAGCAGAGTACCTGCTCAGCAGTCTAATCAACGGCAGCTTCCTGGTGCGAGAGAGTGAGAGCAGCCCCGGGCAGCTGTCAATCTCGCTCAGGTACGAGGGGCGTGTGTATCACTACAGGATCAATACCACCACAGATGGCAAGGTAAGACTGGCCGGCAGCCGCCTCTCGGTGTGCACGGGCCTGCCTTTTAGAAACAATATTCAGAATGAATACAATTTTTATGTCTGACGTGAAAGAAACCGATCACTGATGTGAGTTTGAGCTGTTTGGCACATGAGACAAAGCTTACTCTTTTCGAAACAATACAGTAATCGAAGTTTAAACCAGTATTGCATTAAGAGTTTAAAGATGAGCTAGATTTGAAGGTGAAAAATGAAGGAAACAGCTGTATAAGTTAACTGTTGTCATCAGTATACAGATATGCACATATACATCCAATACATTATGTGGAATTTTATAAATTAAACCTTTTGTCTATGAAAATTATAATAATCTCTACCAGAAAGTTTAAAGAGTAGAACTTTAGGCTTCGGAGACGGATATTGGTCATTAATGTATGTTAGTGTAAATAGGTCAGTCAGTCATTTAGCACTTTGCAGGTTAGAAAGACCAACCGTATAAGAATGGCTATGCTAGAATGGACCTGTCTTACTTTATAAATGGTAAAGCATAGGTTTATGTCAGTTCTTCTGTTGAACAGTAAATTTATAGTTATGATGTGCAGGCTAAGTTGCTCTGTGGCCTGTGGGATCTTAGTTCCCCGACCAGGGATTGAACCCGCATTGCCAGCACTGCAAGGTAGAGTCTTCAACGCTGGACCACCAGGGAAGTCCTTGAATAATAAATTTAGATTGAATTGTTTCTTCCACTCTTTCTCTCTTTATGATATGCATAGTAGGGGAAAAGCTCAGGCTTTAGAGCAGGCAAATCTGGTTTGCTAGGTAACTCCATCATTTATTCACATTGTGACCTTACTTAAGTCTCAGTTTCCCATCCCATTTTACTGGAAGCATTCAGTGAGATGATTTCCATAAAAGGTAATGGCTAGTAAAAAGTAGGAAACAGTAAATTATTAATTTTCTTTGCATCATCCTATAAGATATATTTTTTTCTTCATGAAACCAAAAAGATAAGTGATGATATAAGGGCCACTCAGCAGAATCTACTTCTGGTTGTCTTCCCAACAGAAGTGAGTGCATGTGCGTTCAGCAGACATGTACAGGAATGTTCATAGCAGTGTTACGTGTAGTAGCCAGTAACTAGAAACACTCAGCTGTCTGACAGCAGTGGACTGAGTTAGTAAATTGTTGTATATGTGTGAGATGGACTCTCACACAAAGTGAACGCAGCACTGCTACACACGTTACTAGGAAAAACTGTGACCCACTGGCTGCCTACTTTTGCAGATACAATTGCACTGGAATGCAGATACACCCATTTGTGTATATATTGTCCATGGCTGCTTTCTCAGCATTATGGCAGACTTGAGTAATGACAGAAATGCTGTGGCCACAAACCCAAATGTTTACTATCCGGCCCTCTAGAATAGTCATAGAGGAATCTCTTACACAGAAAGTTGAGTAGAAGGGATTAGTGATTACTGAGGAATGGGATGAGGGGAGTGGGAATGGCCTCTAATGAGTCTGGGGTTTCTTTGTAGGGTGATGAAAATGTCCCGAAATTAGATAGTGGTAATGGTTGGACAGTCAATGCATTTGTTAAAAGTCACTGTATTGCACAATTGAAATTGTGAATTTTGTGGTGAAATATACTAATTATATCACAGTAAAAAAAGTTGGGTGAAAGAAAACAGGCACAAAACAATACTTACTGTGTGGTTCCGTTTGCATAGGTACAGTTCACAGTCTAAGCTAATCTAAGGCGCTGGAAGTCAGCAGAGTGGTCACCTTTGCGGGGGTCAGTAGCTGGGAGGGCAAGAGGGTGGCTGCCGGGTGCTGGTAATACTATGATTCTCGTGGGTGGGAGATGTTTATCGTGGCTGAGTTCACTTTACAGGACTCATCGGTTATCCATTTATTAATTGTATGCTGTTCTGTACATACTAGAATCTTTTTTTTTTTTTAAATAAACAAGCTCCCTTGAAAGATAAGGCTTAGAGACTGCTGTCCTACTTTATCCTTCTTCTTGCTTATCACAAATTAACTGCTGTTTTGTTTACTTTCTGAAATAAAATTGTGGCTGTTTTAAAAAAATTGCTTGGACACTCAAAAGTGCCTCTTAATGAAATAAAAATCATAAGATATTTGAATATCCTCTCTCTACCAAAAAAATTAAAATCAGTGGTTTTCAAATTATGTTCTGTGTAAGATTCTGAGGTGGGAGTTCATAAACTTTTACAGGAAGCCAGTCCCCTCTTACCTACTTTAATCAGCGCTTCTTNATCCTCTCTCTACCAAAAAAATTAAAATCAGTGGTTTTCAAATTATGTTCTGTGTAAGATTCTGAGGTGGGAGTTCATAAACTTTTACAGGAAGCCAGTCCCCTCTTAACTACTTTAATCAGCGCTTCTCTTCCTTTATGTTACATATTTGGGCTCCTTAGTCATTTAGCTTAAAAATATTTGAAGACCAGTGATCTTGATGATCCAGAGAGGTAGAAGCTTTTCCCCTCAAGACTCGAGCTACTTTAGGAATCATAAGAATAGTAGTTTAAATGAGATTAAAGTGAAGTTCTCTGTCCGCCCCCCGCCCCCACCATCATGGTTAAATTCTTCCGTAATTCTTCCATTTATCTCAGTAAGAGAATGCCTTATTTTCATCTTTTTTTAAATCAGCATTTTAAAAATTGAAGTATAGTTGGTTTACAGTGCTGTGTTAATGTGCGCTGTACAGCACAGTGATTCAGTTATACATATATCTATGTTTTTATATTATTGTGATTTATCATGGAATATAGTTCTCAGTGCTCTAGGTAGGACCGTGTTGTTTATCCACTCTGTATATGCTGTTTTTCACCTGCTGTCCCCAGCGCCCATTCTCTCCCTTCCCCGACCCCCTCCCTCCTGACCACCAGTCTGTTTGCTCTGGTTTTCCGTTTCATCGTGTCATAGTTTAGGTTCCACATGTAAGCGATGTCAGGTGGTGCTTGTCTTTCTCTGACTGTCTTCACTTCGTATGATCATCTCTAGTTGCATTCATGTCGCTGTGAATGGCGTTATTTTGTTCTTTTTTTTTTTATGGCTGAGTAATGTTCCGTTGCCATACTCACACACACCACATCTTCCNGCTGTGTTCTTTTCAGAGAATGAAATGGCAGGAAAGGAAAAGATTACTGCTGGACTAGATTTTAAAACTCTGGCAGTTATTCTTGCCAGAGTTGTTGGACTGTTTATATACTAACCAAACAAGCTCTCTTTGAACCATCAGGTGTGTGTACCTTGGAGCCACCATTTTACATTGTGACTGAATACATGCCTTATGGGAACTTGCTAGATTATCTCCGAGAATGCAACCGAGAAGAGGTCACTGCAGTTGTGCTGCTTTACATGGCCACTCAGATCTCGTCTGCAATGGAGTATTTAGAGAAGAAGAATTTCATCCATAGGTGTGTAAGCCCCGATTGTCACCTGTGACCAACCAGGAAGCCGACATGCATATCAGATAACTCAGGAAAGTGGTTTTCTCTTTCACAAGGACCATTGTAATGTCATTTCCAGCTTAGAAACCTACTGTGTCCTCTGATTAAAGTACTAATGCAGGGCCTTTGCTGTTCTCAGAACAGAAGGCTCTTTATTTTGCCCAGGACTAAGTCTAAGATCATTTTGCTCCATCTAGTGGCTTCATTTTAAAAATAGTTTTCTGCCTTAGTAAAGAAACTAAAACCTCTGTTACCCACCTCTGTAACTTACCCGATGTACTTATAAATGGGAACTGGTTTTCTGAAGCCTCCTTTATTGTGGCATCACATAGCTGCCTCTTGGTGAGTATTCTACAAGCAATGTATAATTAGTGGCTTTCTACCATGTTAGCGATTTTTATGAAATACTACCATACCTGTCAGCACGCACTTATCAAGCCCTGCTTGCAGCACAAAGAGCTGATACGAGAGCATTCATGAGCATTTTCCAGGACCATCTGAATAGAATCACAGTAGGGCTTCTTTCCCACAGGGATCTTGCAGCTCGGAACTGCCTGGTGGGAGAAAACCATGTGGTGAAAGTGGCTGACTTTGGCTTAAGTAGGTTGATGACTGGAGACACCTATACTGCTCACGCTGGAGCCAAATTTCCTATTAAATGGACAGCACCAGAGAGTCTTGCCTACAACACCTTCTCAATCAAATCTGACGTCTGGGGTAAGGTTCGAAGGGACGTTTTTCTGTGTATCATCATTTTCTTTATACTTAAATGCTTAATTCTTTAGAGCTGCTTTTTTTTTTTTTTGGTATATGATCAAGTATCCTCTGCCTTTACACCCATCCTTCTTCAGTTACTCAGCAAGCATTTATTATTAATAAATACTATCTGCTGGGCATTTGCAGGGTACTTACTATAGAAAGAAACTATAAAGAATAAAGTTAAAAAAAAAACAAAGTCCCTACCTTGGGAGCACTCACAGTCTAGCTACTATATTGCACTGAAGTTCTAACGATCCACTCTATAAAGTTCCCTGTTTTCCACATTGGACTTTATTGCTTGTGTGTAGAGCCCTATAACACAGAGTGGTAACCTCTTTTCAAGGAAGCCATGGTGCAGTTTTATCTAGAATTTGTCTTTGTAACTGATCTTGTTTCTACTTCCCTGAAAAGGATTATTATTTAGTAGCGACTTGGGGGACAGAACGAGTCAGGATGTTTGGATTTGGGGCGGTAGAAATAGTCGAGAATTCTAGATCATGTTTTACCAGCAATCTCAAACTCAAGAGTAACCTGTGACAGAATCAAGCAAATTCTTTCTTCACATGTGGATTTTATTTGATTTCAAATGTGTCTATTTTTATATTCTTCCTTGAGTATTAGTGACTTAAAAATTGTGCAACTCATTAAATAGATTGTAAGTTGCTTTAAGAATAGTTTTGATTGTACCCCAAACTTCTTATATGGTCCTAGTTTATTCTCCCTCATTGTAAAGGAAATCCAGATAAAAATTGGGAAGCTTATTTATGTATTTATTCTGGTCGCATCTTGTGTGGCCCTTAGTACCCTGGCTAGGGATGAACCTGTACCGCCTGCTGTGAAAGCATGGAGTCTTAATTGCTGGACCTCCAGGGAAGTCCCCAAAATTGGGAAATTTAAAGAAAACTGTCTTTAGATTATACCTAAGCTTTTCCTGCTTAGGAAATATCTTGAAGAACAAGTCATGTTTTAAGAATTAAAAGAGTATACTGATATTGTAACATTGTGAAAATTTGAAAGAGAAGTTACCTAATGGTATAAAATAAATAATAAATCAGAAGAAACATAAAAGCTCTTTTTTTACAATCCCTTCTGCAGCGTTTGGGGTGCTCTTATGGGAAATTGCTACATATGGAATGTCACCATATCCAGGTATTGACCTGTCTCAGGTCTATGATCTACTGGAAAAAGGATACCGAATGGAGCAGCCTGAAGGATGTCCCCCTAAGGTGTATGAACTTATGAGAGCATGTGAGTATTCTTGCAGATTTCAATTTTGAAACAGTTTAAGTTAAGCAATTCTGGATGATTAACAACATTGAAAACATTTTTCCTATCAATGTTGTAAGATTGTATTCAGCCTCGTAAAAGACAGAGTTGCTCACTGATCAACCAGCTGGAGTACTTTATGCTCTACTATTGAGTCATACTGGAATCCTAAAAATCATTGTCCATGGCCAAATACTCAGTTTCCCAAAACATTTGCCTGTATAATAAGGTAATAAAAAATGGATTTGGAGATTAGGTTGGGGAGGGTTGCTCTCAGCTATGCAAAATGAGTGTTGAAGACTGGAGAATGCATGAAAGTGACTTCTGTGATATGTAAACAAGAGCATCTGACTTCTTAAAGATGAAAAAGTAGGGAGGTGAGTGGTGAATTAAACTGCAATGTATTTGAGTCTCATTATTTTCTCATTGAGCATTGATTGCCTATTGCTCTCATCAATGTGAATTCCAGACTCCCCTTTTCTGATATACTGTTATGTTTTGGAATGTGTACAACTAATTGTGAGTGAGGGAGTGAGTTTGAAGACAGGTTTTACTACTTTTCATTTTTCCAGCGGAAGAAAACTTCTAAACCATCTCCCCACTCCCTCTGCATCCCTCTAGTGGAGGGAACAGGGGCTGAGACTGCATAGAAGGACTGGCCCTCGGAAGTGGGTTCATCATACCTCTGGGGCTGGGACTAAGAAATAGCTGCCTCACTGTCCCTGCAGACTTGCTGTAACTGCTTTAGCTAGCACGTGTCCCAGTGCGTGGAACTCACCCTTAGGTGTGCCCTGAATATTTAATTTCTGCCAAGAAGCTTTTACTACTGTTCTCTTTTGGTTACGTAGGCTGGAAGTGGAGCCCTGCCGACAGGCCCTCTTTTGCAGAAACACATCAAGCTTTTGAAACCATGTTCCACGACTCTAGCATTTCTGAAGGTGAGAACCTGGTGATTTACTGTTGGTGGGGGCTAGTTCTGGGTGCTGGGGATGATAACATCCCCAAAATGACAATGTCTTATAATTTGGGACACCATTTCAGGATATTGAATTAATTCTTGGCCTTTATTATTGTTTTCTTTTTTCTTTTGCTGTTTTAAAATGTATCTTTGTCTCTCTAGCTCATATTTTTAATATTGAAATATTTTAAGAGTATAAACAAAGATTTAGCTGTAAGGGTGTTACATCAGAGTGTAGTTTATAATACTGAAAAATTAAGAACATTTAAGTATCCAGTATGTTAATTATTACATCCCTATAACTGAGTAGTTAAAATGATGTTCTTAAATATATTGACACAGAAAGGAGTTTAGAAAGAGAATGTTAAATAAGCTAAGCTATGAACAGTGAGAATCTTTTTCTTATGTAAAAAACAAGTATATGGACACATACAGGAAGTTTCTGACTTTCGTGTATAATGCCTCTTTAAAATTATATGCAAAAGTCAAAAAGTAAACGTACTTGTTGGAACTTCCCTGCTGGTCTGGTGGCTAAGACTGTGAGCTTCCAATGCAGGGGACTCGGGTTGGATCCCTGGTCAAGAAACTAGATCCGTCGTGCCACACCTAAGAATTTGCATGCTGTAATAAAAGATCCCTCATGTCTCACTGAAGATCAAAGATCCTGCATGCTGCACCTAAGACCTGGTGAGGCTAAGTAAAAATAAATACTGAACAGATTAAATACCCAGTCAGAGAATAAATAAACTTACTTCTTAGGAAGAGAGAGACTGGACTTCCCAGGTGGTCAAGTGGTTGAGAATTTGCCTGCCAGTGCAGAGGACGGGTTCGATCCCTGGTCTGGGAAGCTTCCACATGTCGGGGGGCAGCTGAGCCCACACGCCATAACTGTTAAGGCCTGTGTGCTCTAGAGCCCATACTCTGCAATAAGAGCAGCCACCACAGTGAGAAGCCCACACTGCAACTGGAGAGTCGCCGCCGCTCTCCACAATTAGAGAATGCCTGAGGGCAGCAGCAAAGACCCAGCGCAGCCCAAACTAAGTAAATACTGAATAAATAAAGTTTAAAAGAGAGAAGGGTATTCCTTGAGAGCTAAAAACACAGAATTCTGAGTTATACTTGCCTATTAGAAATTTTGGTGTAGTTCCAGAGTTGTATACATATTTTTTTCAAATTTTTCTTTTTCTTCATAATTGAACAGAGCACTCGCTACTTAAGTTCAAGTTAAAAAATCTTTGAAGAAGAAATCAGGCAAGTTGCTTTTTTTTCTGCTTCCTTTAGTGATTTATTGTGTTTTGCTAAGAAGAAAGGAAAAAGTACACCACCAGAGTTGAATGACCAGTATTTCCATCCTCGTCCTTCTTTTATGGAACTTCTACAGGTTGGGGAGGGCACAGCCCGCCCTCTGGGCCACATTAAGCAGCTCCCTATCAGAGCACTTTTCTCTGTACCCTTTAGTTCGTGTGCAGTCAAATCCTGAATATCACTGGAATCTCATTAGAATGGCTTGAATTGTGTGCTATGTACCCACACTTGTGGGGGATCAGTTTTGAAAAATAATTACCAAAAATTTTGTAAATTACAAAATTCCAAAGTCTGATCCATACTTCATTTTTTTTTAGGAATGAATAGCAAAGTGAGTCTTTGCCTTATTATTAAAAGCCACAAATCTGATGGCCACTTTTAATCAGCTGAGGCTTACTATTAGGGTGAACACATTTTCAGGAGCCTCATTTGCTTCATAGGCATGAAATGTATCTAGCCTCCTTTTTTTTGCAAGGCACAACCTGAAAATAAAAATATCTGCAAATAGCTGTTTGCTTTGTTCAACCTCTGAATAANTTACTAATAGGGTGAACACATTTTCAGGAGCCTCATTTGCTTCATAGGCATGAAATGTATCTAGCCTCCTTTTTTTTGCAAGGCACAACCTGAAAATAAAAATATCTGCAAATAGCTGTTTGCTTTGTTCAACCTCTGAATAAGTTAGTAAATAAGCATATCCAGTTGACCAGTGAACATATGAAATCACCCATCATCAGAGAAGTACAAAATAAAACAATGAATGGCCACTACACACCTACCTCCGAAATGCTAAAATTAAAATCAGATGGACAAACATCAAACTTTGGCAAGCGTGCGTAGTAACCAGAACTTGCCTATAAGTTAGTGGGGATGGAGACTGGGACAGCCAGTTTGGCCCTGTGACCTGCTCCTGTATCTAGCAGACGTGCATACCATTGTTGCAGTCAAAGACACATAGTAGGATGTTTCTAGCAGTGTTAATAACCCCAAACTGGAAAGAACAAATATTAAGAGGAGAATGGATGAGTTTTGGTGTATTCACATATTTGAACAATACACAGCAACAAGAAAACCCCCTGCCACATTCAGTAACGTGGGTGAATCTACAGCTAGAATGCTGAGCAAAAGTCAGCCCAGACTTACTCAAAAGTAAGTGCATACTTTGTGAGTCCACTTACACATGTCTCAGTACTCCTTCTTCAGGTCCTCTCAGTTTTCTGCCTGTTCTGAAAAGAGAAAACTCCCTTTTTTCTCTTTTGTCACGAAATTGTTCTTTTTCTCATTGCCCTGTCCTCCACACAGAGGTTGCTGAGGAGCTTGGGAGGGCCGCTGCCGCCTCGTCTGTGGTTCCGTATCTGCCCCGACTGCCTCTGCTCCCTTCCAAGGCCCGGACGCTGAAGAAGCAGGGGGAGAACAAGGAGAACATCGAGGGGGCACAAGATGCCACAGAAAACTCTGCCTCCAGTTCAGCACCAGGTGCGAGTCCCGGGGAGGCAGAGGCAGGCTGCCTTGTTTAAAGAGCTGTGTTTCCACTTTCCTGCCCTTCTTCCTCAAGGCAGAGGGTGGCGGGCATCTGTTTTATTTGCCCCTCTAGTCCACGGCTCCGCATTGCCAGGGCTAGTAGTCGTGATCTGTCCATTCAGCACACAACTCTGCCTCCCACTCCATTTCCTAAACTCCTGATTCTCAAATAGTTGCAGTCCTTATGGTTCTGGCAAAAATTTCTTCACTGAGTCTGATAGGTGAAGCCAGGTTGTGCTGTAGTTGCTAGAGAAAAGAAGGATGGAGAGGTAAAGACCAGCAGTTTCATTTCTTTCCATTTATATCTCACATCACATTTGGAGCAGCAGTGTGACATGATAATGTATTTATTAGTTTCCTCTGAGTCCTGCTAACACTTGACTTTTAGTAGATGCCAACAACACTCTTCACAGTCCAGCCTTAGTAACTCAGGCAAGTCACTTTTCACAGTACTGATTGGCTGTTCTTTTTTTTAAAAATCAGGGTTCATTAGAAGTGCACAGGCCCCTAGTGGGTCCCCAGCACTGCCTCGAAAGCAGAGAGACAAGTCACCCAGCAGCCTCTTGGAAGATGCCAAAGAGACATGCTTCACCAGAGATAGGAAGGGAGGCTTCTTCAGCTCCTTTATGAAAAAGAGAAACGCTCCCACACCCCCTAAACGCAGCAGCTCCTTCCGAGAAATGGAGAACCAGCCCCACAAGAAATACGAACTGACGGGTAACTTCTCATCTGTTGCTTCTCTGCAGCATGCTGAAGGGTTCTCTCTCACTCCTGCCCAGCAAGAAGCAAGTCTGGTGCCACCCAAGTGCTATGGGGGTAGCTTTGCACAGAGGAACCTCTGTAATGACGACGGTGGTGGGGGTGGGGGCAGTGGCACTGCTGGGGGTGGGTGGTCTGGCATCACAGGCTTCTTTACACCACGCTTAATCAAAAAGACACTGGGCTTACGAGCAGGCAAACCCACAGCCAGTGATGACACGTCCAAGCCTTTTCCAAGGTCAAACTCTACATCTTCCGTGTCCTCAGGGCTTCCAGAGCAGGATAGGATGGCAATGACTCTTCCCAGGAACTGCCAGAGGTCCAAACTCCAGCTGGAAAGGACAGTGTCCACCTCTTCTCAGCCAGAAGAGAATGTGGACAGGGCCAATGACACACTTCCAAAAAAATCAGAGGAAGGTGCCCCTCCGACCAGGGAGAGACCAAAAGCCAAACTTTTGCCCAGAGGAGGCACTGCTCTTCCTCTCAGAACCCCCTCTGGGGGTCCAGCCACTACAGAGGATTCCCCAGGGTTGGGAGTGGCTGGAGTGGCAGCTGCCCCCAAGAGCAAGGAGAGGAATGGTGGGGCACGACTTGGCATGGCTGGAGTCCCAGAGGATGGCGAGCAGACCGGCTGGGCTTCTCCAGCCAAGACTGCTGCGGTCCTTCCAACCACTCATAACCACAAAGTGCCCGTCCTTATCTCACCCACTCTGAAGCACACTCCAGCTGACGTGCAGCTCATTGGCACAGACTCTCAGGGGAATAAATTCAAGCTCTTATCAGAGCATCAGGTCACTTCCTCTGGAGACAAGGACCGACCCCGCCGGGTAAAACCAAAGTGTGCCCCACCCCCACCACCAGTGATGAGACTACTGCAGCATCCGTCCGTGTGCTCAGACTCCACGGAAGAGCCTGTTGCCCCAACTGCAGTCCAGCCCAAGTCAGAAACACAGGAGGGAGTGAAAAAGGCTGCTGCAGGGGTGGCGCCCACCAGTGGGAAAGCAGGGAGGCCCGCGATGCCCCCGCCTCAAGTGCCTCTGCCCACGCCTTCCATCTCGCCAGCCAAAATGGCCAACGGCACAGCGGGTACTAAAGTGGCTCTGAGAAAAACCAAACAGGCGGCCGAGAAAATCTCAGCCGACAGAATCAGCAAGGAGGCCCTGCTGGAATGTGCTGACCTACTGTCGAGTGCAATCACGGAACCTGTGCCCAACAGCCAGCTGGTGGACACCGGCCACCAGCTGCTCGACTACTGCTCAGGCTATGTGGACTGCATCCCCCAGACGCGCAACAAATTTGCCTTCCGAGAGGCTGTGAGCAAACTGGAACTCAGCTTGCAGGAGCTGCAGGTGTCTTCTGCAGCCGCTGGCGTGCCCGGGGCAAACCCTGTCCTTAACAACTTACTGTCGTGTGTACAGGAAATCAGTGATGTGGTGCAGAGGTAGCCACTGGTAGCCAAGTGGAAAGAGGCACACCTTTCTGAGGGGAGAGGGAAAGGGACTTGTTTTACTTGTGTTCTCATTTCAGAAAATGGAAGACTGATACTTGAGTGTGTTTCTGTGAAGTACCTCAGATCTCTGAGTTCTCACGTTTACAGGTTCATCTCAAAAATAACAAAAAGCAAAATCCATAAGAGAGAGGGGAAATAAATGGGGAGCAGGGCAGTTGTGGGCCAAATCAGAAGCTGCACTGAAGCATCAGGGACATGTGCCTGTCGAGCTACGAAGGACCGAGTCCAGCCCGTCCTTACCTGGAGTGATGTGAGCTGGCCAAACAGGGCTGTCCAGCGAGGCCGCTGGGTCTATGCCCAGACAGCGGGGTGGCTGTGGCTCTCACTTTGCACCGCATGGAAGGGAATTGACTAGGGGCTCCAGTAGGTACTAGTGGTACTGATCTCAGTGAGTGGGTGGGGACGTGCCAAGAGGTTTTGTTCAAGGCTGTTGGAAGCTGCTGTTAGCCTGGCTCCCACAAGGTCACGGCTGCAGCAAGAGCTGGAGATCAGATGGCTAGATGCAAAACGGAAACGTGGCCCTATCTGTACACACCTGTCCCTTTGTTGGTGTGTTAGTTGGTGCCGGAGGTAAAGAACGCTAGGATGTGTGTTCAGGGAGATTGAAACCTCCTCCTACATTGTATACTGCCTAGCAGAAGCCACTTCTCCCAGGCTAGTGTGTGATTTCGCAATGGATGAGGATGGGCTTTGTGCTCATTGGTGCCTATCTGTGATCCATAGGCACAGGGGGTCTCTGGTGGGTTTTTTCTGCCCCTTGCTGGGCAGGCTGTCTTCCTCTGTCCTGGCAGCATTCAGGGCATTAACCAGCATTGTACACTATTGAAAATAACAGTCCTGGACAGGGNAGCAATTCTGGATGATTAACAACATTGAAAACATTTTTCCTATCAATGTTGTAAGATTGTATTCAGCCTCGTAAAAGACAGAGTTGCTCACTGATCAACCAGCTGGAGTACTTTATGCTCTACTATTGAGTCATACTGGAATCCTAAAAATCATTGTCCATGGCCAAATACTCAGTTTCCCAAAACATTTGCCTGTATAATAAGGTAATAAAAAATGGATTTGGAGATTAGGTTGGGGAGGGTTGCTCTCAGCTATGCAAAATGAGTGTTGAAGACTGGAGAATGCATGAAAGTGACTTCTGTGATATGTAAACAAGAGCATCTGACTTCTTAAAGATGAAAAAGTAGGGAGGTGAGTGGTGAATTAAACTGCAATGTATTTGAGTCTCATTATTTTCTCATTGAGCATTGATTGCCTATTGCTCTCATCAATGTGAATTCCAGACTCCCCTTTTCTGATATACTGTTATGTTTTGGAATGTGTACAACTAATTGTGAGTGAGGGAGTGAGTTTGAAGACAGGTTTTACTACTTTTCATTTTTCCAGCGGAAGAAAACTTCTAAACCATCTCCCCACTCCCTCTGCATCCCTCTAGTGGAGGGAACAGGGGCTGAGACTGCATAGAAGGACTGGCCCTCGGAAGTGGGTTCATCATACCTCTGGGGCTGGGACTAAGAAATAGCTGCCTCACTGTCCCTGCAGACTTGCTGTAACTGCTTTAGCTAGCACGTGTCCCAGTGCGTGGAACTCACCCTTAGGTGTGCCCTGAATATTTAATTTCTGCCAAGAAGCTTTTACTACTGTTCTCTTTTGGTTACGTAGGCTGGAAGTGGAGCCCTGCCGACAGGCCCTCTTTTGCAGAAACACATCAAGCTTTTGAAACCATGTTCCACGACTCTAGCATTTCTGAAGGTGAGAACCTGGTGATTTACTGTTGGTGGGGGCTAGTTCTGGGTGCTGGGGATGATAACATCCCCAAAATGACAATGTCTTATAATTTGGGACACCATTTCAGGATATTGAATTAATTCTTGGCCTTTATTATTGTTTTCTTTTTTCTTTTGCTGTTTTAAAATGTATCTTTGTCTCTCTAGCTCATATTTTTAATATTGAAATATTTTAAGAGTATGAACAAAGATTTAGCTGTAAGGGTGTTACATCAGAGTGTAGTTTATAATACTGAAAAATTAAGAACATTTAAGTATCCAGTATGTTAATTATTACATCCCTATAACTGAGTAGTTAAAATGATGTTCTTAAATATATTGACACAGAAAGGAGTTTAGAAAGAGAATGTTAAATAAGCTAAGCTATGAACAGTGAGAATCTTTTTCTTATGTAAAAAACAAGTATATGGACACATACAGGAAGTTTCTGACTTTCGTGTATAATGTCTCTTTAAAATTATATGCAAAAGTCAAAAAGTAAACGTACTTGTTGGAACTTCCCTGCTGGTCTGGTGGCTAAGACTGTGAGCTTCCAATGCAGGGGACTCGGGTTGGATCCCTGGTCAAGAAACTAGATCCGTCGTGCCACACCTAAGAATTTGCATGCTGTAATAAAAGATCCCTCATGTCTCACTGAAGATCAAAGATCCTGCATGCTGCACCTAAGACCTGGTGAGGCTAAGTAAAAATAAATACTGAACAGATTAAATACCCAGTCAGAGAATAAATAAACTTACTTCTTAGGAAGAGAGAGACTGGACTTCCCAGGTGGTCAAGTGGTTGAGAATTTGCCTGCCAGTGCAGAGGACGGGTTCGATCCCTGGTCTGGGAAGCTTCCACATGTCGGGGGGCAGCTGAGCCCACACGCCATAACTGTTAAGGCCTGTGTGCTCTAGAGCCCATACTCTGCAATAAGAGCAGCCACCACAGTGAGAAGCCCACACTGCAACTGGAGAGTCGCCGCCGCTCTCCACAATTAGAGAATGCCTGAGGGCAGCAGCAAAGACCCAGCGCAGCCAAAACTAAGTAAATACTGAATAAATAAAGTTTAAAAGAGAGAAGGGTATTCCTTGAGAGCTAAAAACACAGAATTCTGAGTTATACTTGCCTATTAGAAATTTTGGTGTAGTTCCAGAGTTGTATACATATTTTTTCAAATTTTTCTTTTTCTTCATAATTGAACAGAGCATTCACTACTTAAGTTCAAGTTAAAAAATCTTTGAAGAAGATATCAGGCAAGTTGCTTTTTTTCCTGCTTCCTTTAGTGATTTATTGTGTTTTGCTAAGAAGAAAGGAAAAAGTACACCACCAGAGTTTAATGACCAGTATTTCCATCCTCGTCCTTCTTTTATGGAACTTCTACAGGTTGGGGAGGGCACAGCCCGCCCTCTGGGCCACATTAAGCAGCTCCCTATCAGAGCACTTTTCTCTGTACCCTTTAGTTCGTGTGCAGTCAAATCCTGAATATCACTGGAATCTCATTAGAATGGCTTGAATTGTGTGCTATGTACCCACACTTGTGGGGGATCAGTTTTGAAAAATAATTACCAAAAATTTTGTAAATTACAAAATTCCAAAGTCTGATCCATACTTCATTTTTTTTTAGGAATGAATAGCAAAGTGAGTCTTTGCCTTATTATTAAAAGCCACAAATCTGATGGCCACTTTTAATCAGCTGAGGCTTACTAATAGGGTGAACACATTTTCAGGAGCCTCATTTGCTTCATAGGCATGAAATGTATCTAGCCTCCTTTTTTTTGCAAGGCACAACCTGAAAATAAAAATATCTGCAAATAGCTGTTTGCTTTGTTCAACCTCTGAATAAGTTAGTAAATAAGCATATCCAGTTGACCAGTGAACATATGAAATCACCCATCATCAGAGAAGTACAAAATAAAACAATGAATGGCCACTACACACCTACCTCCGAAATGCTAAAATTAAAATCAGATGGACAAACATCAAACTTTGGCAAGCGTGCGTAGTAACCAGAACTTTCCTATAAGTTAGTGGGGATGGAGACTGGGACAGCCAGTTTGGCCCTGTGACCTGCTCCTGTATCTAGCAGACATGCATACCATTGTTGCAGTCAAAGACACATAGTAGGATGTTTCTAGCAGTGTTAATAACCCCAAACTGGAAAGAACAAATATTAAGAGGAGAATGGATGAGTTTTGGTGTATTCACATATTTGAACAATACACAGCAACAAGAAAACCCCCTGCCACATTCAGTAACGTGGGTGAATCTACAGCTAGAATGCTGAGCAAAAGTCAGCCCAGACTTACTCAAAAGTAAGTGCATACTTTGTGAGTCCACTTACACATGTCTCAGTACTCCTTCTTCAGGTCCTCTCAGTTTTCTGCCTGTTCTGAAAAGAGAAAACTCCCTTTTTTCTCTTTTGTCACGAAATTGTTCTTTTTCTCATTGCCCTGTCCTCCACACAGAGGTTGCTGAGGAGCTTGGGAGGGCCGCTGCCGCCTCGTCTGTGGTTCCGTATCTGCCCCGACTGCCTCTGCTCCCTTCCAAGGCCCGGACGCTGAAGAAGCAGGGGGAGAACAAGGAGAACATCGAGGGGGCACAAGATGCCACAGAAAACTCTGCCTCCAGTTCAGCACCAGGTGCGAGTCCCGGGGAGGCAGAGGCAGGCTGCCTTGTTTAAAGAGCTGTGTTTCCACTTTCCTGCCCTTCTTCCTCAAGGCAGAGGGTGGCGGGCATCTGTTTTATTTGCCCCTCTAGTCCACGGCTCCGCATTGCCAGGGCTAGTAGTCGTGATCTGTCCATTCAGCACACAACTCTGCCTCCCACTCCATTTCCTAAACTCCTGATTCTCAAATAGTTGCAGTCCTTATGGTTCTGGCAAAAATTTCTTCACTGAGTCTGATAGGTGAAGCCAGGTTGTGCTGTAGTTGCTAGAGAAAAGAAGGATGGAGAGGTAAAGACCAGCAGTTTCATTTCTTTCCATTTATATCTCACATCACATTTGGAGCAGCAGTGTGACATGATAATGTATTTATTAGTTTCCTCTGAGTCCTGCTAACACTTGACTTTTAGTAGATGCCAACAACACTCTTCACAGTCCAGCCTTAGTAACTCAGGCAAGTCACTTTTCACAGTACTGATTGGCTGTTCTTTTTTTTAAAAATCAGGGTTCATTAGAAGTGCACAGGCCCCTAGTGGGTCCCCAGCACTGCCTCGAAAGCAGAGAGACAAGTCACCCAGCAGCCTCTTGGAAGATGCCAAAGAGACATGCTTCACCAGAGATAGGAAGGGAGGCTTCTTCAGCTCCTTTATGAAAAAGAGAAACGCTCCCACACCCCCTAAACGCAGCAGCTCCTTCCGAGAAATGGAGAACCAGCCCCACAAGAAATACGAACTGACGGGTAACTTCTCATCTGTTGCTTCTCTGCAGCATGCTGAAGGGTTCTCTCTCACTCCTGCCCAGCAAGAAGCAAGTCTGGTGCCACCCAAGTGCTATGGGGGTAGCTTTGCACAGAGGAACCTCTGTAATGACGACGGTGGTGGGGGTGGGGGCAGTGGCACTGCTGGGGGTGGGTGGTCTGGCATCACAGGCTTCTTTACACCACGCTTAATCAAAAAGACACTGGGCTTACGAGCAGGCAAACCCACAGCCAGTGATGACACGTCCAAGCCTTTTCCAAGGTCAAACTCTACATCTTCCGTGTCCTCAGGGCTTCCAGAGCAGGATAGGATGGCAATGACTCTTCCCAGGAACTGCCAGAGGTCCAAACTCCAGCTGGAAAGGACAGTGTCCACCTCTTCTCAGCCAGAAGAGAATGTGGACAGGGCCAATGACACACTTCCAAAAAAATCAGAGGAAGGTGCCGCTCCGACCAGGGAGAGACCAAAAGCCAAACTTTTGCCCAGAGGAGGCACTGCTCTTCCTCTCAGAACCCCCTCTGGGGGTCCAGCCACTACAGAGGATTCCCCAGGGTTGGGAGTGGCTGGAGTGGCAGCTGCCCCCAAGAGCAAGGAGAGGAATGGTGGGGCACGACTTGGCATGGCTGGAGTCCCAGAGGATGGCGAGCAGACCGGCTGGGCTTCTCCAGCCAAGACTGCTGCGGTCCTTCCAACCACTCATAACCACAAAGTGCCCGTCCTTATCTCACCCACTCTGAAGCACACTCCAGCTGACGTGCAGCTCATTGGCACAGACTCTCAGGGGAATAAATTCAAGCTCTTATCAGAGCATCAGGTCACTTCCTCTGGAGACAAGGACCGACCCCGCCGGGTAAAACCAAAGTGTGCCCCACCCCCACCACCAGTGATGAGACTACTGCAGCATCCGTCCGTGTGCTCAGACTCCACGGAAGAGCCTGTTGCCCCAACTGCAGTCCAGCCCAAGTCAGAAACACAGGAGGGAGTGAAAAAGGCTGCTGCAGGGGTGGCGCCCACCAGTGGGAAAGCAGGGAGGCCCGCGATGCCCCCGCCTCAAGTGCCTCTGCCCACGCCTTCCATCTCGCCAGCCAAAATGGCCAACGGCACAGCGGGTACTAAAGTGGCTCTGAGAAAAACCAAACAGGCGGCCGAGAAAATCTCAGCCGACAGAATCAGCAAGGAGGCCCTGCTGGAATGTGCTGACCTACTGTCGAGTGCAATCACGGAACCTGTGCCCAACAGCCAGCTGGTGGACACCGGCCACCAGCTGCTCGACTACTGCTCAGGCTATGTGGACTGCATCCCCCAGACGCGCAACAAATTTGCCTTCCGAGAGGCTGTGAGCAAACTGGAACTCAGCTTGCAGGAGCTGCAGGTGTCTTCTGCAGCCGCTGGCGTGCCCGGGGCAAACCCTGTCCTTAACAACTTACTGTCGTGTGTACAGGAAATCAGTGATGTGGTGCAGAGGTAGCCACTGGTAGCCAAGTGGGAAGAGGCACACCTTTCTGAGGGGAGAGGGAAAGGGACTTGTTTTACTTGTGTTCTCATTTCAGAAAATGGAAGACTGATACTTGAGTGTGTTTCTGTGAAGTACCTCAGATCTCTGAGTTCTCACGTTTACAGGTTCATCTCAAAAATAACAAAAAGCAAAATCCATAAGAGAGAGGGAAAATAAATGGGGAGCAGGGCAGTTGTGGGCCAAATCAGAAGCTGCACTGAAGCATCAGGGACATGTGCCTGTCGAGCTACGAAGGACCGAGTCCAGCCCGTCCTTACCTGGAGTGATGTGAGCTGGCCAAACAGGGCTGTCCAGCGAGGCCGCTGGGTCTATGCCCAGACAGCGGGGTGGCTGTGGCTCTCACTTTGCACCACATGGAAGGGAATTGACTAGGGGCTCCAGTAGGTACTAGTGGTACTGATCTCAGTGAGTGGGTGGGGACGTGCCAAGAGGTTTTGTTCAAGGCTGTTGGAAGCTGCTGTTAGCCTGGCTCCCACAAGGTCACGGCTGCAGCAAGAGCTGGAGATCAGATGGCTAGATGCAAAACGGAAACGTGGCCCTATCTGTACACACCTGTCCCTTTGTTGGTGTGTTAGTTGGTGCCGGAGGTAAAGAACGCTAGGATGTGTGTTCAGGGAGATTGAAACCTCCTCCTACATTGTATACTGCCTAGCAGAAGCCACTTCTCCCAGGCTAGTGTGTGATTTCGCAATGGATGAGGATGGGCTTTGTGCTCATTGGTGCCTATCTGTGATCCATAGGCACAGGGGGTCTCTGGTGGGTTTTTTCTGCCCCTTGCTGGGCAGGCTGTCTTCCTCTGTCCTGGCAGCATTCAGGGCATTAACCAGCATTGTACACTATTGAAAATAACAGTCCTGGACAGGGCTCTCAGGAGAGTCCCTGCATACTGACATACTGGCCAAGGACTTGAGCAGCTATGTATGTTTCTTTATCAACTCAAGTGCCAGGGAAAGGGTGTCTTCTTGAAACCCAGCCTTCAGCCGAGGAGCCTGTGACTGAGGAGAAAAGCTGGCTTGGTCCTCATGACTCCTTCTCTGTACCTTTCCTCTCCCATATCACCTTAGACCCAATCCAGGTAGCGAGTGGGAGAAGCATTCTCTCACTCTGTGGATTTCAAATGAATCACCCTAAGTTATTGTCACATGCTTTTCTTCTTTCACTGGCTCCCCCTGCCAATTGTTGTGCTTGTTTGTAATGATCATATTGGAAATACTCTTTGATATTTATTTTTTCATTTCACCTCTATTTAAAAATGCATAATTGAAGGAGCAGGTCATTTTCAGGGGATGCCAATTAGATCCTGGAAACCTAATGATTCCTTTTCCTTCCCTATTCAGTTTTTGTTACAGAAGTTAATTAGGATCACTTCTGAATTTAGAACCAAATCTAATTGCTTAGATGTTATTAATACTCTCGATACCAGGTCTAAGTCCAGTGACCACTTCATTCTCTTTTTAAAACTTTATGCCCCTCCATTCCTGCCTCCAAAGAGAATGCAGTATTTTAAAAAAACTCATTATTTTTTTCTCCCAAGGGAATATTAACTTAGGAAGATCGGAGTTTAACACTGGTGGACAGGAGTTTTCTTCCTGGCTCTGTCACTGGGCCACTGTCAGCCCCATCGCCCCTTCTCTTAGTCTGTTAAATGGAGGTAATGATACATGTTCTCAAGGGTGTTTTGCAAATAAGTGTATAGTTATCTCTTTGAGAGCCTCTCTGGAAAGCTCTTTAGTGCAGTATTGTTATGTATGAACACACGTTTTTCAGTCTCCTTTTTCATCATCTTTGCTTCGTAGCAGATGATGAAATTTAAAACTGCCGAGACTATACTAATCAGGCTAAGGGGAAAAATAGTTTTGGACAGAGTTTGGCATCTTTGACCAAGAAGAAATTTTAGTTTTCATTAGAAAGAAAGGAATTGATTCTTTCTATGGGTGTTCCAGAGGAGTCCCAGGCAAAACGAAGAAAAGGAGGGAGGAGACCGTATTGGGCATTCCTTTCCGGGGTTGGGTGATCCCTCTGACTGATACTTGTTGGTGGAACACGGGCAACCAGAGATCTGGCTAGCCTCTTTGTAATGTTTAGAAGAGTTCCCTTTAACTTGGATTTGAAAACCAACAGTTCTCCGGCCACCTTCTTTGCCACTCTCCTTCATCATGTACTTCCATAAACTTGAAATTGTTTTAGCAATTAGCCTTTTAAGGGTGAGGCAGGGAAAGCTAAAACTTTAGAATATTATTATGCTGCTTTTTAAGTTTATCCCTGTCATTGTGGATGCAGTTGAGGAATTAGAATCGTTTTTTCAGGGGATTTTCTTTCTTTCGTTTTTTTTTTTTTTTTTTTTTAAAGCAAGGAGCCTTTTCTTGAGAGCTCTGAAAATAAGCCTTGGAGGAACACTACTGAGTGCATGCATGTAAGCTCCCTGGTTTTCTCACCGAAGAGCAGTCTTCGGGGGTGAGGGCTGGGCCTCACTCAGGGGCAGCACCTGGCTCTGTCTCACTCACAGTAGGTGCTCAGTATGTCCGTGAGGGGATTTTCTGGTTTTTTCCCTCAACACTGTCAAGAGTAGCATTGACTGTCGCCGCACACTCCATCCACGTGATGCTTTAACTGCAGCTTCCGGAGTTGAGGGCTCAGGGTTCGGGTTAAAGAGACACTGTCAACTTACTATGAAAATGTAACTTAGGTTTTTTTCCTTTTTCTACTTGAAAGGGACCAGATTTTTAAAAACACTAACCATATATAAATTTAAACATTTGAATTCAAAGCAGAGAAAATTACTTTTAGAAACGAAAAATGTAGTTTAATTCTGTTTAGTTTAAAAACAAGGCAGACAGCAGGAGCAAAAGCCCTTCTACAAGGTGCTGAAAACTTTATAAAGTGGCTACATGTGTGCACCCCTTTGGGGTTGCCACAGACTGAGTGTTCCCATGTACAGATCATACGATTTCAGTTTAGATTCACTACCATACAATGCAGTGTTGTGTAAAATGTATCTTGTTTGTGCTTTACATGAAGTATTTTCTTAAAAGTCTTTGTGTACAATTAAAATGTGTATATTTTCCTACACATCTCCATTGTGACTTTCAGAGAGATAGCCTTAAAAAAAAATTGGTCCTGAGAAATTTATTCAATGTTTTTCCAGGTGACCTCTATACATTGAGGTTATTAGGTCTCCACTAAACCCAGTGGCACCCCACTCCAGTACTCTTGCCTGGAAAACCCCATGGATGGAGGAGCCTGGTAGGCTGCAGTCCATGGGGTCGCCAAGAGTTGGACATGACTGAGCGACTTCCCTTTCACTTTTCTCTTTCATGCATTGGAGAAGGAAATGGCAACCCACTCCAGTGTTCTTGCCTGGAGAATCCCAGGGACGGGGGAGCCTGGTGGGCTGCCGTCTCTGGGGTCGCACAGAGTCGGACACGACTGANTTTTTTTTTTTTTTTTTTTTAAAGCAAGGAGCCTTTTCTTGAGAGCTCTGAAAATAAGCCTTGGAGGAACACTACTGAGTGCATGCATGTAAGCTCCCTGGTTTTCTCACCGAAGAGCAGTCTTCGGGGGTGAGGGCTGGGCCTCACTCAGGGGCAGCACCTGGCTCTGTCTCACTCACAGTAGGTGCTCAGTATGTCCGTGAGGGGATTTTCTGGTTTTTTCCCTCAACACTGTCAAGAGTAGCATTGACTGTCGCCGCACACTCCATCCACGTGATGCTTTAACTGCAGCTTCCGGAGTTGAGGGCTCAGGGTTCGGGTTAAAGAGACACTGTCAACTTACTATGAAAATGTAACTTAGGTTTTTTTCCTTTTTCTACTTGAAAGGGACCAGATTTTTTAAAACACTAACCATATATAAATTTAAACATTTGAATTCAAAGCAGAGAAAATTACTTTTAGAAACGAAAAATGTAGTTTAATTCTGTTTAGTTTAAAAACAAGGCAGACAGCAGGAGCAAAAGCCCTTCTACAAGGTGCTGAAAACTTTATAAAGTGGCTACATGTGTGCACCCCTTTGGGGTTGCCACAGACTGAGTGTTCCCATGTACAGATCATACGATTTCAGTTTAGATTCACTACCATACAATGCAGTGTTGTGTAAAATGTATCTTGTTTGTGCTTTACATGAAGTATTTTCTTAAAAGTCTTTGTGTACAATTAAAATGTGTATATTTTCCTACACATCTCCATTGTGACTTTCAGAGAGATAGCCTTAAAAAAAAATTGGTCCTGAGAAATTTATTCAATGTTTTTCCAGGTGACCTCTATACATTGAGGTTATTAGGTCTCCACTAAACCCAGTGGCACCCCACTCCAGTACTCTTGCCTGGAAAACCCCATGGATGGAGGAGCCTGGTAGGCTGCAGTCCATGGGGTCGCCAAGAGTTGGACATGACTGAGCGACTTCCCTTTCACTTTTCTCTTTCATGCATTGGAGAAGGAAATGGCAACCCACTCCAGTGTTCTTGCCTGGAGAATCCCAGGGACGGGGGAGCCTGGTGGGCTGCCGTCTCTGGGGTCGCACAGAGTCGGACACGACTGAAGTGACTTAGCAGCAGCAGCACCCTCCCTTTTTTAGCTAAATTATGGGGTTTATTTTATTTTATTTTTTTTTAAATTATGGGGTTTAAATTAGAATTTTTGTACACTTAGCTGAAAGTTGACTGGTAAAATAGTGCCCAGTTAATAAAATGCTGACTTTGCTAAGGTACCACCCATATTTATTTAACAAAGTCATGCTTTAAGGCTTTTGGGCTTTAAGGATACAGTTTAGATAAGTGATTAAGAGTTCAGACTCTAAAGCGAGTCTAGAAGGCAAGTCACAGTTAACCTTCCTCGGCCTTAGTTTCTTCATTGGAAAACAGGGATAATAATAGTAACTACCTCAGGGTTGTTGTAAGGATTAAATGAGATAATGTGTGTAAGATACTTAGCTTGAGTGTCTGGCATGTAATGAGTACTCCACAAATGTTAACTACTACTGTTATTAACACTTACTCCAATGAGTTTTTGCCAAGGATGTGCAACAAAATTTCCTGGAGTTAAAAAAAAAACACCACCACCAACAAAAATCCTGATTCATTGGCCTCACCCTGTGGAATTCCCTGTGGGGCCGGGTCTCAAGTGTGTTTTCCAAGAATCTCTCCAGCACTGTGAGCAGTAGCAACACTCCAGCTTTTGTCTTCACAGCTTCAGAAATGGGAAGAGAGGATGTTGAAGTTACTTGCCCATGAGCTCAGAGCAGTTACTTAGTGCCAGAGCCAAGGCTAGAGTGTGGTTCTTAATTCAGTCTCTCATTATGGGGTCTGGCCACCGCTCCTGTTGCCCTGTAGACACTGCAAAAAAAGTGACTTGAGGCAGTCCGTCTGCACGGGTGCTGCACAGTTTCTAAAGCACACATTCCTGGCGCCCTCTGACCTTAGGGGCCTTGAGTGTTAAGTAATGGCTACACTAGGAAAGCAGGCATTCTCAGTAATTTAAAAAATTATATGGGGCATTCTCATGGACAGACCTTAGCGACACAGCAGTCTGCACTTTGTAATGAAGTAGCAACTTAAAGAAAAACCTAGTTCTACATTCCTTTTTCTTAAAGAGAAACAAAAAACTTTATTGTTTCGTATCATTTTAATAATTGACATAATGTATGAAAGCACTTTGAGAAAAAGTAATATAACTATAAAGTTGTTATTAATGTCTATTTAGACATAGACATCTATATAGACATTATAGATGTCTACGTCTATATAGATGTCTATATAGATATCTATAACTTAGACATCTAAGTGTCTGTTTAGGTGATGATTGACTTACAAGTTTTGTGTGCAGGGGACCCGAAAATAGAGAGATATAAACAATCAGCTCTGTGATTTATCACATTTTAAAGTATGAAACTGCTAAATGAGTATGTGCAGATGTAGCAACTGTTTTGCTAAAATGGTAACTCAGTGCCGAATAATTTCCCAAAACTAGGGACCAACTTTCTGGCTTAATTGTAAAACTTGAGTAACATGTACTCACTCCAGAACGAAGAAACTCTTCCAGGGACCTTGACTCAAGAGTGAGGCGCTCTCACCCCTGAGCATTTGTCCACCACATGCTCAGCCATTTCGTGTCCTAAATACAGATGGTGGGAGCAGGCTCGTTACCTGTTCACGTTGGCAGTGTCTTTTTTAACCTATGTCCTGTATAGTTTTGTTTTTTGGGGGCGGGGGGGGCAGGGGATTGGCTGTAGAACCAGTGCNTGGCAGTGTCTTTTTTAACCTATGTCCTGTATAGTTTTGTTTTTTGGGGGCGGGGGGGCAGGGGATTGGCTGTAGAACCAGTGCACTTTGGGAATTTCTATTCTAGGATTTCCTACCAATTATAGAGGAGCTTGACATTTACCATCCTTTTTTTTTTTTTGGTCTCTTAAGAGGAGTAGCGGAACGTAACTCACCTCTTTATTATAAAGATGCTCGAGAGGAAGCTGCGTTGGTGGCCACTTCTGAGTTGTAGCTCACTGCTTTCGGGCCTCTCCTGCTTCCTTCCATTTTTGTTACTGATGTCAACTGTTACCATCAGGCTCTGCATTCAACCCCCCACGCCCCAAGGCATTCACGTTGAGCTGACAGGGTTGTCTACGTTTTTATTCTTGATGATTTTGGGAGTTCATCATCTTGCTTGCATTAACTCATTCTACCTGGATTTGGGGGCCATCTCTGTGTCCCAAGCATATGTTACCACCAGTCATCTTTAGGTAAGTGTCTCTGGACATAAATTTCTTCTTATGTATTAATAGACTTCAGCTGTCTGTATCTCTGTGTCAGCTTCTGTCAAGCCAGTAGCTCAGTTCTTTGGTAGCCTCCTGCTTCAGTTGGGGACGTGTGGGAACAGGTGAGAAATAAGGAAAGGCAGCCCTGGGTTGCCCATACCTTCCATGTGACTGCCCAGGGACATCTCGACCAGCCAGAGCCAACCAGTCAGAGGAGAGGCCTTGGGGTGGTTCGGAAACTTGTCCCACTCTTTAACAGTGGGGAATTTATATTCTTTGGAGGGAGTTCCAGTTTTTCCAGCTGCCAAACTTTTAAAAGTAAAGGCTGGCTTTTCTTTGGCAAGCCAGCATTGTTGCCTGGAGTGACAATTACCGTTACCTGCTTTGTTGCAGCTCCGTGACAGCCAGAAGTTCACTGCCATCCTCTGCCCTCCCGTGTGACTTGGGGGAGGGGGGAGGGAGGATCTCAGGGCTGTGGAATGGGCGGCACCCTGCTCCCGAGCATCTGAGCCCCAGTGGTCCCAGCCTGTCTTCTGTGACGTTTACAGAGTCCCAGAAGACAGTCTGCCCTGGGGCTGCTGCCTTTCACACCACCCGCCTGAACTGTGTGTGTTCTGTCTTGAGATAACAAGGATGCAAGAGATTTCCTTCACTTCTGACTCCACATCCTAGACCCACATCTCGCTCGGCAGTTAGGGAAGACTCCACCCTGTGATCACCCAAGTGGTCATCAGTGTTTTTCTCCAGGTGAGGAGGCCAGCGTGGGGCATCTTGATTCCAGGCTGACTCGGAGTGGCAGAGATCATTCCTAGAGAACAGTGCCTTCGGAGATAGGCTTCGTTTGTTTTGCAGAGGAAAGGATTTGTCAGCTAGGTTGATGTTGCATGGTTATTTAACTAAAACTGGGGGAAACAAACTTTCTGGTGGCGGTGGCTTGGAGCCACAGTCAGTGGGCTGTTCTCTCCACATGGGCTGCTGGCTAGGTAGACGCTGCAAGTTTCTCCACCTGCTTGGTGAGCTGGCGGGGAGATGCTCTCAACTGGGCCCTTTCCACCCTCCCCAAGTGCACTATTAGAAATTTGAAACAGTTGACCTCTCCTAGAAAATTTACATCCTTTCCCTTCCCCATTGCTCTGTGACCTGAACACAGCAGCAGGGCCTGTGACCTCACCCCGCCGTCACAGGTGATGTGTGCGCACATCTTCAAACCTGCAGCCCATCTGTGAGAAAGGATGTCTCCTTTTAAGTTGAAGGGCCGTGGTGTGCCCCTCGCTCCTCCCCCACCCCCAACACACACTGTCTGTGTCTGTTCTGTGAGATTCTCTGTTCATCATTGTACTCAAAGCAGCAAGTTTCCAGATTCTTCCTGTCATTCAAGCTGCTGAGCTATTGTACACACAGGGCTTGAGGTCTCGGCAAATTCTCGCTAACTCTTCAGGACATGGGGGAGGTAGACTGTGAAATGCCAGCAGGCTTTTAGAAAGGAAATGCATAGTTTATCTGGTTTAAGCTTGCTTAGATTTGCCTCTAAGCCTCAGGATAGGCATTTTGAATCATGTAATTAAGCAGTATAAACTCTTAATTGGAGAATGGAACTTCTGGCTAGTACAGTTTTCACATCAAAAGATAATTTCCAGCATTTCTAACACAGTAATAATATAGGTAGGCCAAACAAATTTATTCTCGATTCAGAAGTTATTGGTGGCAAATCCAAATACTGTTCTGTACAATCCAGAAGTAGTGTACCATGTGTTAAGAGTGGCAAGAATGCCACGAGACAGATGTTTCCAATAGATGAGGGCCAGACCATCAGCCTTCCTGTTTTGACAAACCGGTTTTCACTGTGACCACTCTTGGAACTCCATCATAAAGGGCATTTGCTGAGACTTAGAGAAGTCACCTTGATTAGACTGTCCTTCAGAGAAATTAGTATTCAGCAGCTGGAAGGACCCATGAGGTACTCACTCTTCTTTAGGGCATATGTTTGGACACCACCACATTTCAGATCTGCGCCGAGGGTACATGTGATTCCACATCATGTCCATACACTGTTGTCGTGCTAAGGAGGAGGGGAGTGGGAGGAGCTACTCAGATTTCCCTGTGGTGACTGGAAGCTGTGCCCTGGTTAGTGTGTGTGCTGTGAACAGGCTGACTGAGCTCTCTGCATGCTCAGAGCCCTGTTCCCTGGGTAGACCCCACACTTTTCTTCCTTTGCAATCTTAATTCTGTAGTGACTATCAGTGGAGACACTCCAGTGTTGTGCTCGCTTGGCAAAAATAAGTTTGAACATTTCATGGTGGTTGATAGAACTTTGTCTTTAAACCATATGATTCAGATTCTTTAAAACTCGTTTATACCAAAGGTCACGCTCTGCAGGTGTTATGTGTGAGGGGCGCAGAGGGGCACATCTGGAGGGCCTACCCCTGGGTGCGTTGCTAAGGGGACACGGTGAGACAGTATGGGATTTAACCGAAAACACATCCGTCATGGGTCACACTACCAGTGTTGTCAGGTATTTGTTCTTAATTGTTATTGTAATATATTTTCAGGTGTTCGTTTTTCTAATTTAATACTTTCACCCTGTTGTCTGACTGTGAACTGCTAACAGTGTTAAACTTGATGTAAATAATGAGACCCTTGAAAGGGGAATGCTGTCTGCCTGTTGTCTCACAAGGCTTGCCAACTTGTGTTTTATTTTAAATAAAGGTTGCAATATTTTATTGTCAATATAGGCTTGTGATTGGAGTGTTTCTCCCATAATTTTAATTGATAGGTAATTTAAGCATAATTTCTCTTTATATATATATATATATAAAATGGTATCTGTAAGGTAAAGAAGCTGATTTTAGCAAGCATCCCCTGAACATTCTTTCGAGTGGTCCTTTATGAGTGTGGCTACTCATCCTCTGGTGGATTAGTTTTGGAAATGGCCAGAGAATCAATCATCTGGAGCCCAGCTGATACATAAGGTGAGTGATGTGTGTGAGTCTGTCCATCCATCCATCCAACATGAGCTGGCTGTAAAATGAAACTTCATGCTCTCAAAGTTCATTCTGAGGACAGCTCCAAATGAAGTTCTAAAAATGTTTGGAGCCAAAGCAGCAATAATGGAATAAGTATAGAACCTCACAGGGAACATTCTAGTCTTCTTTGACTTGGTCTTCAATTTTTAAGAAATGAGTGATTTCATTGCTTTTAGAAGTAACATTTGAATTTTATTAATTTAATTGGAGGCTAATTACTTTACAATATTGTGGTGGTTTTCGCCATACATTGATATGAATCAGCCATGGGTGTACATGTGTCCCCC